>JASSUY010034012.1:0-38145 GCA_032466535.1 Forpus xanthops
CTTCTCTGGGCACCCTGTGCCAGTGCCTCAGCACCCTCACAGGGAAGAGCTTCTGCCTTAGATCTAACCTGAACTTGTCCTGCTTCAGTGTGAACCCATCACCCCTTGTCCTATCGCTGCAGTCCCTGATGAAGTGTCCCTCTCCAGCATCCTTCACACACTAGAAGTGGCATTGAAGTCTCCACGCAGCTTCTCTTCTCCAGACTGAACAGCCCCAATGCTCTCAGCCTGTCTCCATACAGGAGGTGCTGCAGCCCCTGAGCATCCTTGTGGCCTCCTCTGGACTTGTTCCGATAATTCAGTTTTTAACACAAGCCGCTATTTTTAATCAGAAAAGACTATTTGTTGGGAAAGGAAAGTGGGTTTGGTCCTGCTTGGACAACGACTCAAAGCTGCTGCATGCCTGGTGTAAGGGAGCGGTAACCCTTGCAGTGATTGCACATTCACTGGCACCAAGGAATTGGTGGGTCTCTGCTTAGTTTCAGTGGACAGGTGTCATTTCCACGAGGTGGGAAAACCGCTCTTCAGAGGCAAGCACTAATTGGCCCCCGTGTTGGCAATCTCAGCAGAGATGCCAGAGTGAATGGGCATGAAATCCCACTCAAACCCTTTGTGGTTTTCTCCTCAGGTCAAGGTTGAGGTGCTTTGGCAGAGCAGTGTGAGGAAAGCTGACACTGCTGCTGTCAGTCTCCAGGTCTGCCAAGCTGCCACCTTTTTAAAGCACTGAAACGCAGCGGTTTGAGCTTTTAAGATGTGTTTTTATTACTGTGTTAAACTTTGTGCTTTTGGAAGCATTGTCCTTTGGAGGGGGTGTTAAATGCTGGTGAACAAGGGAAAGTTCTAACTTGCTCCTAATGCAATACAAACAGCAATTTATTACTTGCCTAGGGTCTCTCTTCCCTAATGTTTCAAGCATGCACCAGCATAGCCCACCACCATCTGACGCACAGTGTAAGGGAGACCCCACTGCTTTATATGCACTTTCTATGATTTGGAATAGTTCAGGCCTACAAGCTATATAGATACCCTACAAAACCTGAGTATTTACCATCTAAATAGAAATTCCATCAAATACATTACTTCAGCATCAACTCTATCGAGGGTAGGAGCATTTTAAGGCAGTCCAATGATTTTAGGGAGCCGAAATCCAGGTACCTGAAAGTTTGTGAATGACAGCGTTGATCAATACAAGGACAGTTCTGTAAAAAGGACTCAATGACTGTGCAATACACACAGATGGTTCAGAAGGCACGTGAATCTTTAAAACTCCTCCAGAAGATTTAGTGGCAGCATCCCCTGGCACCGCACAAAGGCTTTGGTTCAGTTCTGCGTTTATACACAAGCTAACAAGGAAGTCTATGGGGACAGCACAGAGAGCGCTCAGTAAGACCTACGACTCCAGCTTTTGCAGGGCTCACTTTCATCCCTGCAAGTTCTTTCTTAGGAAAGACAAACAACCCATTAAAAACTGTGAGCATCTTGGCCACTTCTGTTTCCTGAAAGCTTCTGTAGAGAGGCTGACTGTGACTACTGGTGCTGGTTTAGTCTCAGTTCCTGGCTCAGGCCCTAAGGGCTCTTTACTTGCTGTTGGATTTTTGTTTTAATGTTGGCTTGTTGTTTTCTTTTCCGCTAATGCTTTGCAAAACCACAGAGGGTTTTAGCTCAGCTGAGAGCAGGTAATGTTGCAGACAGAACTGGTTTTAGTGTCATTTTCCTCCTTAATGTTCTTTAAAGCTTCTGTGCTGCAACCAGCTCAAATAAGCACTTCGCTCTAGAGTTTGTGCCAGATAACAGGTTTTCCCAAGCTTAGAGCTCTCACTAGTGGGACTGTACACTGTCTACATTGCACGTTTTCCTCCAGATTTTGGTCTTTTATACTTTTTATCTAAAAGGGTAATGGTGAACAATTGAGGTGGGGGGTTACCAAAGGAGATGCTGCATGTGTTCAGGTTTCGGTGCTTGCAGGTCCGCTGTGGCTCCTTTCACTGTAACATTAGCAATACAAATGAAAGAAGCCCAAAGCTGCAGAAAGCTGGTTACAAACTGCACAGCTGAGTTCAGGACAGCAGTGGGAAGAAACCAAGTGCGCAGATTTGCCTTTCTTTCCACCTTTCCTTCTGTTCCTTTACACCTGGCTCTTCTAGCAGCCAAAATCATGCTACATGATACTGGGAATGTGCTGAAGCCCCAGCACAGGTATTTAGGATTACAGGTGGGCAAATAGCTGAATGTGGCCAGATGAGCAAATCCTCGTTCTTGGAGAAGGGGAAAGGCTTTGATGGGAAGCAGCTGTCACTGTGTGTCCTCCGACGGGGCACACTTCACGATGTTAAAAAGGTTAGAGCTCAGGAAAACCATAAAGAATGACCTGAATGGAAACCTGGTTTGGAATGCGGGAGTCAAGGATCCTCATACATTCTGTTCATCAAATAGAAGGTTAAACAGTGATAAAAATACCTCCGGGTGTGTGTTTGTGTGTGTGTGTGAATACAAGCAGTAACATGAGCAAAAAGTTATAGAAGTCCAGCACTGGAAGGCAAATCTTGACTAATTCAGCCTGGATATAAGGTGCGCTTTTATCAGGGACAATAATGAGCTGCTGGAACAATTTAAGGGCTGAAGTGGTTTCTCTGTCACTGGAAAATATGGCATGTTGTGCTGTAAGGTGTGCTCCAGTTTAATCATGGCTTTTGGATTCGAAATGGGAGATAATAGAGATTCAGGTAGTATGGAAGAGATGAAAATAAGTGATAACACTGGTGCTTGTCTACTATTAAAAAGAACAAATTTTATCAGACCTGATCTGCACAATATATATTCTTTCTTTCAGCATTCTTGTCAGAAACAAAAATTTCCTTTATTATTATAAATTTACCTGTTTTATTTTGCTTTTATTGCGTCTCTGCTAGTCTGTAATAATTCTCTTTTAAGAAGTTGTGTTACCTAAGAGCTGTCCTGTTTTAGTGCCAAACGCTTTCAAGGTACTCAAACTGGAGAGAAGGTTTGATTCCAGGAGGTTGAAGTAGCAACTGTCTCAATCTTTTTACAGCAAAGTACAAAGCCCACCATATATATTACACATATAAATATTCTATATTTGTATGTGGTATGCACTATAAAGACAGACACGCTGGAGAAAACACCAGTAGTTTAAGATAACATAACATGAACTCAAACTACAATTCTGAAATTAAGCAATTCCTAAATGTAACTATTCCCAAATAAATTTTTATTGTGCCTCCTTTTATTGGATGAAATTTTCCCCAAAATCCACGTATTTTTTCTATTTGCATCAAGATGGGTACATCCATAGGAGTACCTGTGTAACTATAATCTGCAACAGCTCTAAATGTGACTTTTCTTTGCATTTGGAAGGGTGAGATCTGCATTCCAAGGGTTCAAACATCTTTGCGTCCTGCTTGAAATCACTTATACCATAGATATAATCGCACTTTTATTCTTGTTCAGGTTTGTCAACTGTTAAATTTAATTAACGGCAGTTTTGAAAGAGAGGAAAAAAGAAGTGAAGTGATGAAATGAAGGATGAAAGAGGACAAAGGCTGGAAACTGTGATTGCAAAGCTATGATCAGGTAAATTTAAATAAAGGTGAGCCAGGCAGCCCCGGGGGGGGCTTAAGGGGACAGTTCTCATACTGATGATGGTCAGAAGACAAGCAATAGGCTGTTCAAGTGCTCCAGGCTCTGATCTATTAAATGAAATGCCCCTGTGTCAGTATTACTGCCAATAGACATCCTCAAAACAGTGTTTCCTCTGAGCTTCATCTTTTTAGTATTTATGTGACTTAAAGGGGGTTTCATACCGTTTGCTGGTAAAGTCTCTCTCTGTTCTCTTTGGCCTCGCACATATGATCAATTTACCATGTTTTAGATGAGCTGTGGTTGCTTTGGTTTTAGTTTGTATGCTTTTACCTTATTTACTACAGCAGAGGTACCTTTCTGATCAGGTACCACAGAGTAGCAACACTAGGGCTCATTTACTCCTAAGTTGAGCAGTGGAATAGCGCATTGTAAAACGTCCATGATGGGTGCTTCAGTCAGAAGTGTCCGAGGATGTTGTCTAGAAGGTAAATGAATGTGATTTAAAAGTAGTTGTGACTGCCAGTTGGTGGAACTGTGAACCAGCCTAAGTACATCTTTGTATTAGCTCTGATAAAACAAATACTTCAAGGTTTTACTGGTGATCAGTAAGCATTTAAGTAAAATTAAATTTCTATTGATTTAAACAGAAAGGAAATAGGAGTGATATGAATTGCATAAGGAAGCATAATAGGAATTGCACAGCTGCATTAATTTTATATACTGGTAAATGTACGAAATATAATTTTATTATACAATGCTTTTGAGTATAGCACCATGAATAAACCCTCTTCTGCTGCAGTGCCCACAAGACTATGCCAGTTGATATATAGTTTGGTTTCATTTTGCTTGTTTGCCTTTTACTGTCACTTCATTCTCTTTTGAGTTTCCTCTTCCCCCTTGTTTGATTTGCCCCTGTTGCATCTGGTTGTAACCAGGATTGTAAATTACCTGGGATAAGAAGCCATCCGTTTAGTGAGTGTGTGTAGTGGTTGATACAATGAAGTACCACAAAAATAGTTCTTCTTATGAGGGTGCTGAGGCGCTGGCACAGGGTGCCCAGAGAAGCTGTGGCTGCCCCATCCCTGGCAGTGTTCAAGGCCAGGTTGGACAAGGCTTGGAGCAACTTGGTCTAGTGGAAGGTGTCCCTGCCTGTGGCAGGGAGCTGGAACTGAATGAGCTTAAGGTTCCTTCCAACCCGAATCAGTCTGTGATTCTATGAATAATTACGTAAGTTGTGTTGGAGTCTAAGGGGCTGCTAAAGGAGCTCTGCCCAGGGAGGAAGGTTTGTAGGATTAGGTTGTTAATATTCAACAGAACCCATAGCAGTTGGGAAGGAGCAGCAGATATGTAGTACATATTGGCCAGAGCATACAGCTTTGGCTGAGAGGAATGAAGTAGGGAAAGGCAACCAAGCAGGTCTTTTTATAAATGTTCTAACTTTTGCAATCCCATTTGGGGAAGAAGATAGCTCTGCTTGAGGTAGAGGATTGATTTGGAAACATGTATCTGAGAGTAAGATGAGCTGTTCTTCTCATCCTATACCACTGAAGTCAGTAGAACATTTACCTCTGATGTCCATAGATGACGTTTTGGATCAGGTCCCACGGGAGGAGTGCCACTTCCCTGCTTCTCATTGTATGGTTCCTGGCAGATGGTCTGAGCTCCTACACACCCAGATCACACAGAGCTCTTCCTTTAGACAATAAAAGTGTCAGAAAGGTATCCTTGAATGGTGACATATAACTGAACTGCTGCAAAACTGTGGATTAAGTTGGGAACTTTGAGCTTTTCCTCATTTAAGAGAGAGAACAGGGCAGGGACTGGGCAAAAACACTGACCTAAGTGTTGAGAGAGGATTTCTGAAGCATGGGAATATCAGAAGACAAAAATAGCCTTGGGAAGCAGTATTTACAGCCCTGGGTTGTGCAAGGAAATAAAGGTGGAGGAAATTTCTAGAGAAAGGATCCTTTACAAGTACTACAGTTTTTGATGTGACAAACATTATTCAAAGCAAACAGAACAGCTGCAAAATATGATAAAAATCACTTGAAAGTTCATTGATTTTGCAGTAAAACTGTAAGTACTTCACTTTATAATAATTGTTCCTCTCATGCTTTTGAATCTTGTACTTGAGCTACGAGAGTATTCAGGTCAGGGCTGCATTCAGAAAATAGGCGCAAAAAGACAATGAAGCTCAACTAGAGAGATACTTTAATCATGAGCTAATTTACAAACCAAAGCAAAACAAAATCATTTTTGTCTAAGATTATTAGAAGATGCTAATTTTCTGCCTAAAATTATCTTTTTTGTAACCTAAAAAAGAACCCCAAAGAAATAAAACCCCATCTCTTATCTTCCTAATTAAATTTCGTGACTTGGCTAACATGGTTGGTTGGACTTTTTTTCCTTGTCTGAGCACAATGCGCGTGAGTTATTCAAATATGAGCTCCTCTGTAGTATAAACTCATATAAACATTGTCTTGATGATGCTAAACTAATGATAGTGCTCTTTGTAATCGTTTTCTCTTGGCTTGTAGCTACGTTTAAAAGAAGTGAGCATCTTTTATGGGAGAGAGACACATGTGAAAATGGAGCCCCGGAAAGTGTGTGCAGGCTTTTAAAATTTGTAAGGGACTTAAAGCAAACCCAACCCCACCCCTCTCTAAACTTAGCAATTTAAAGCAATGTTGGGTAGCAAAAACACTTCTGTGATCGTACGATATGGTCACTCAGGATCAGAGCTAGGCAAGGGAAGAATAGATAAGAGCAATTTGAATTAAAAATGACTATATCCTTTGTTGCCTGTAATGATTTTTGTTTTGTAGAAACATTTCCCAGACCATTTTTATTTTCTTTTAAAAACCAATCACGACAGTGTCTCTGTGTACATTTGTGCACACACAAATACTTGCACACAGTCACGTGAACACTTTATATGAATTTTGATGTACATTTGTAGTTTTGCATTAGCCTTTTCTTCAGATATCTTTGCATAGCCTATTAGTAATTTGCCTAATAAAAGAGTCTTTGGCTCAAGGGGCTATTCATGTGCTTAGTTTAGGCACAGGCTTAAGAACTTGACTGAATTTGTTTGGTCTTGTGGGGTTGGACATCATCCAATCTGGGACAGTAATGACATCCTCTGCTTTAGGACTCCCTTATGTACTAGGAGCAATGGGGTACGGAAAGTTAGCTGAAGGTACTGTGGGCAAGAAGAAATATTTTGCATGAACTATTAGCCAAATCCACACCACTTCACCCTTCCCAGTCCATGAACACTGGAGTGTGCTGGCAAGCAGAGTTAAATATGGGTGAAGTGACTCCAGAAGTGACAGCTTCTGAGCACTTTCAAGATCTTCAAATCATACAGCCACATGGGTGTTTTTTTATGATTTAAAATGCTTGATGGTGTTCAGTTCTGTCTAAGTATGTAGCTATACTAAACAATAACAGACATTTCAAGTCTTTCACATTAGCACAGTTCAAACATTAATAATATAGCCCTTCATTTCAAAAGACTATGCTTACACCAAGGCTAATGTCATCAGAGGTAAAGGCCCATTATCATTCTTTTGGGTTTTGGTTTTTTTTTTGATAACTCATGGCATCTTTTTGTGAAGCTGCGCATCTTATTTTGTCCTCCTCTTTGTTTACAGACTTTGAAGTCTGTGCCTGCTGTAGCATTGGCGCTCTCGGTGCGTTATCTCCTTTCCATCACACAGGGCAAAGTTGGGCCTAGACTTTGTACCACCTGCATGAGCTGGGTTTCCTGGGGAGTGTGTCTTCTCCAATTTTGACTGCTGTGTTGCTAAAGGAGATCTGCCCAGAGAGGAAGGTTTGTAGCATTAGGTTGTTAATATTCAGCAGAATCCGTAGAAATTGGGAAGGAGCAGCGGATATATAGTAAATATTGCCCAGAGCATACAGCTTTGGCTGAAAGAGTCCAAGTAGGGATGAGCTAGATGACATGTAAAGTCCCTTCTAACCTGACTCTATGATTATGATCTGCCCTTTGAGGGACATCTTTACAAAATCAGACCAGGCCTTGGCATTGCCTACAAACTCCATCTCCTCTTCCAGCAGGAAGTCTATAAGCATAGTGCCAAGACAAAGCTCAGAAACAAAGTAGATATACACCATATATATAGTGGATGCCAGTGCCCCACTTTCAAGACTCTCTCTTGCTTGCTCCTCTTTACTTGACTCATTACTTAGCACTCTCTGGATGTTCTTGTTTAGGTAAGTGCTTCCTAGGTCACCAGCTGTGTCCTCTTTCCACATTTCTGGTCAGTTAGTCTGACTGTATGGGTCTGCTTACCCCATACTCAGTAAAATACATCTCTCATTGCTGCTGTCAGCAGTCTGCAATCCTATCCAATGATTAGTCAGGTTTCCCAGGAGCCAGAGCAGTCATGAATTTCCAGTATTTTTTTAATGCTTCTATGTGCAGTACATCAGACAAAACTGCAGTGTAAGTGGGAGTACCAGGTGTTGGAGAGCTACTACTGACTGCTGGAAACTCAAAACCACTCTTCTGCTTCTTGCCATTTTGACTTCACAGTGACGCCCTGTGCACCAAGTTTCAGAAGTAAAAGGCTGCAGCAGACTGAAAAGAACCTTTGCAAAAATGTATTTAGTAGAATACAGTTAAATGAAATGTGCGAGCCTGTGTTTTTATGCAGAGAAGCCAAAGGAACGGGATTATACAAGGTCATGCGTTTATAAGACCTTTTTTTCAAGGTCTATCTGTAAATGTTTGAGGGCAAGTTTTAATGATGCTGCTGAGCCAATCTTCCCCTCTCTTTTATGAAGCAAGAGGTTTGACTGCTCTCAACTAACATAAAACCATTCTGCGTTGGGAACAGCAGAATACTGCCTGGTCTGCAATGAAATCTGAGCAACAGATTTTTGACTTAGACTGTGCTGTTAATTTTGACACTGGAAGCTCTCTAATTTCTCCTCCCTCTTGTCCAATGTTTGAGTTCTGAGCATGAACATTTGTACTTTAAACAGGGTTTTTTCCCCCTTTTAATTTGGTCTTGGAATGTGTAACACTTGAGTGATGCCAGTGGAAGAGCATCTCTCAATTCACTATACATTAACTGCCTGGGCAATGAGTAAATCTGGCCTCAAAGTTTCCCTCACTAAGATGAGTCTCTTGATGAAGAGAGTGAAACATTTACAACTTGTTCATTTCCATGTTAATCTCATGCTGTTCTTTCAATAAACCTTCAGTTATTTCCTGATGTGTATGTACTATCTTTCTGGATTGGTATGTCCAGGGGCTGTCTTAGTTACCTCTCACTTCAGGACTGAGATGTGGTTACAGTTGGCTCAGTGTTTCTGTTGTAAGCCATTTTGTGACACTGCCAATGGAATTACTCCTCCAATTTGAGGCAATGTTGGCTCTTCTTTTCTTAATTTAAAGGGATAAGGCAGTATTCTGTCTTCTGGACCATAACCAGTCTTCCAAGCTTTGAGAAAACTTGACGAAGCCAACACATGATATGAAAAGCTGTGCGTTGTAGTACCTCTGATGAGAAGTTCTTAAGGTTCGGTTATTAATAATTTTGTAACTTTCTGACTTAACCATCACTGGACCATTTTCAGCTGGATTTATTTTTGGTTAGCTTGTAATTTACAACTGGGTAGGGTTTGGTTCATTAAATTGCAAGAGTTTTCAAGCCGATGCTTACATTGTCCATCAATATGTTGGCAGAATTATCCACGATTCTCCTTAATTGAGGGAAGCGGTGAGAATGGGCATCCAATTAGGGCATTCATTGTCTCAAACATCCATTCCTGTTTACGCTTCTTGGAAGCTTTCTCAATGTGCTGTGTTGTACTGGCCTGAGAATCACACTGGTCCTGACCTACTTGGCCTATTAATCTCGCTCATCCTCTGTATATCCCTTTGTTGGACTTTTGTAGTCCAGGATTCTGGGACAAAATATGGAGATGTCTTTGTCCTTTGGATATTCCTTGAAATGCCAAGTTTCTGGGCACTCTAAAACCAATGAGCTTAATGGGTGACTGACAAAACAAGCCTCTTCAGTTTTTTCTCATAAGAGAAGACTGCTTCATGAGGTATTTCTGGAGCAACCTGATGGCATTCCTGAAAGCACAATGCAGTATACCGTAGAGACTACCTTACTGCTTATGTTGTTGGAGCCTTTTTGCCTTTAATTCCTGAAATGTTGAATCACATCTCAGGTAAGATGGCCTTGCACTGAGCTGTATGCAGCAGCGCTGCAGTGCACTACAGGGATCCCTGAGGACCCTTAGGACAGTCAATCCTTGATCACTCACAGCAGCCAAACAGGCTGGTGGCCAGACAGCACCTCACACCACACGTTCACTAAGGTGTAGGGATGGACATAGACCTGTCCTTCACAATGCTGCCCATCCCAAAGAGGGAGTGTGATTGCCTGGGCCTGCACCATCCCCAGGACTGACCTTTTCTACACTAGAGTTAACATAATGGTGATGGTATACCTGCTTTTTGCAAGTACATTGTTGGCTCCTGCAAGGACAGGGCTGGAAAGTAACTTGTGTTTTGGCCACATTCACCACTGATAAAATCAGTGTGTTCTTTACCACAGGTGTCTAGAATGCTTATTTATCAATATGCATGGGTTAATCAGATTGAAGACTATTTATTGCTTTAATGGTAATAATTATAATCTCCCTCTGCTAATTTAAGGGTGCCCCAGCAGCCTGACATTGCAGGGGAGAGGAAAGATGTTAAATTACATGAGCTTGAGGACCCCTCACTGGTAGCAGCCTGAATGACCACGGCAGAAGCACTGGGCAGAGGCTTAGGGCAGATCAACACATTGAAACAGTAGGTTTGACACCCCTTTGCTTTGCATCCTGTGGTTTGGGTCTATTTTGCTGCGTAAAACAGCCTAACACACTCAGACTTAGATCCTAGCTCTCTACAAGGGAAGCCAGATTTGACCTCATACTGAAAACTCAATTATCTACCTATAACCTTGTGTTTGAAAATATGACCGCAGCATTCCTGTGTGTAGCTATGTATTTTTAAAATACCTCTGTTTGAAATGTCCTTCTTAGGTATAGCAAGAGTCTTATAGTCAAGGGATCTTGGTTTAGGGGAGGAGGGTTGATTAGAAATAACAATAAATTCTGTAGGATATGTGGCCATGCCACATTCAATCTGGTAAACCTCTTATGTCTCACAACCCGATCACGAATTTTCTGTGTCAGTGGGTGTGTAATCACTCTTAATGCAATGATTTACAGTTTGTGTGCAGACAACAGATAGAGACACTCAAATTAGGAAGGACTATCCAGAAAATGTTACATTTGTAATTAAATAACTTTCCAACATTTGTATGAGCTGTGAGACTGAAATCTGTTAGAAGTCAGGAAAATGTAAGAGTAATTTTCAGCTGAAAATCTTTGTCATTAAGGAATGGTCCAAGATTAGACCCCTACAAGCATTAGCTTGTGAACACTGGGAAAAAAGAAAAAGAGCAACAGCTTTAAGCATTAATGTGGTTAATCCCACAGCGTAGCACTTGGTTAGAGTCAGGATTTGGAATTATAGCTCAAATGGTGATATTTCAAGGGGAAGGTCAGTTTGAATCAGTGATAATACTTTGCGTTTTTACAGTGCCTTCCAAATAAGAACCTCAGAGGGGTTTATAGACATTAGTGAATTAAGGTTCACAGATCTCTGCCAAGACTGCAGGTTTTTCTCTGTTGCATAGAGGGAGAAAACCGAGTCATGAAGAATTTAAGTGGCCCTGTTGTCACAGCAAAGGGTGGTGCTGTGTGGGGTGCTCCTGGGTCCGTATGGCTCTGTTAGGGAACTGTAGGTACAACTGTGGGGAGCAGGATGTGCCACTTGCAGCAGCAGGGTTATGGTGAAGGGGAACCTCAGAAGAGTGAGTTTGATGCTGGTGATTTGTGGTTAAGAGTTAGTTTATTTCATCTTGTTATCTTGTGATGCGTTTTACTGCAGCTCCTCAACATGGGCTTCTTATGGCATTTTCCATTCTCGGTGGGAGAGCTGATCTGCACTGTCCTCTGTCCTGGGAGAGCCTCTTAACTTCAACTCAGCAATACTTTCTAAGAGAATTCTTTAACTATTGGAATTTGGTGGCAGACAGGTTTTCCAATCTACTTTGAGAGGAGAATGGAATTCTATGATGAACAGTAGTGCTGCTCTTACACAGTGGGAGGCAGGGATAAGAATCGAGAATACTGACAAGCATATCCTGCCTTGGAGTTCCATATTTAATTTTGGATATTGAATCCATTATGTGGCTTCCAACATAACCTACTGTTCAGAGTGAGGCTCAATTGAAATCCATTACTAATTAAACATATATCTACGTTAATAAATCACAGCTCTTCAGATCATGTTTATAGGAATAATTTCTATTATGATGAATACAATAGAAATTATTAGATTGAGCATTTAATGGACCATATTGTTTGACATGGCAAGGGAAGTGATCATCTCCCTGTTCTTGGTACTGGTGAAGCTGCACCTTTTTTAACTCTGGACCCTTGCTACAACAAAGACATTGAGGTGCTGGAGTGGGTTCAGAGCAGGGCAACAGAGCTGGTGCAGGGCATGGAGCACAGTGTGATGGGGAACTGCTGAGGGATCTGGGGGGTTTAATCTGGAGAAGAGAAGGCTCAGAGGGGACCTTGTCACTCTCTGCAACTGCCTGACAGGAGGATGGAGCCAGAAGGGGGCTGGGCTCTACTTCCAAGGAGCAAGCCATAGGCAGAGAGGAAACTGCCTCAAGTTGCACCAGGAGAGGTTTAGACTGGATATTAGGAAAAATGTCTCCACCAAAAGGTTTGTCAAGCAGTGGAACAGTCTGCTCAGGGCTGTGGTGGGGTCACCATCCCTGGAGTTATTGAAGAGACATATAGATGTGGCACTTCAGGATGTGGTTTTGTGGGGCATTTGGCAGTGTTAACAGTTGGACTCAATAATCTTAAAGGTCTTTTACAACCTGAATGATTCTATGAAATTCTTGTGACAATTGGGGCTAATAGAATATATTAACCTTTATTCACCTCAGCTTGACACCACATTAGACCATGAATTAGTATATAAGCGCCTAGAAGAGTTTCATAATTAAGTAGCCATTGTGACTCCTTTGGCCTGTAGATAAGTTATTTATCCTATGTTGTTTCTTTAGAAAGCAGCATTTGAAGCAAAGAAATGAAGGTGTGTGAAATGCATGCAGTGTTCTCCTCTTTATTGTCCCTCTGCCTGTGCAAATGGCATCCTGGACAGATTGTGAGATTCAATTATATGTGTTACCTCCCATAAACAGCTCAGCCTCCTTCCTCTCCTGCTATAAGCTTGGAAGAAACTGGGAGTTTCCAGTCTCTGCAGTTCTTAAATATATACAAGTTCTCAAAATTACTGTGTGCTAGAAAGGTATGGTCCTGGAATTCATCTTTGCAGATGTGCTGTCACAAGTAAATTCCAGCGTTAACTACCTTTGTCTATTTTCCCACTTTTATTGCTGGAAGAAAGCCTGGAAACAGTCTCTCTGGCAGGCTAGAGGGTAATAAAGGGCATAGATAAGGAACCAAGGGAACTCAAGTCCTCTAAATGCTTTGCAAGTAGATTTAGAGGGAAGGGAAAGGCTGGTATGCTGGAAGCCAGGTCGCTGTGATACGCAGCTCTATGGTATCTCATGGGCCTAATGGCTCCTAATGGAGTTTAAACCTATGCAGTCCCATGGAAAGATTTTAAACCCCACATGTAATGTGCTAAGGGACTTTGATTAAGGACTTTAATGTGTCTTGTTCCACTCTGAGCAACATAATCCTGGCACTAAACAACTAAAAGATATTTGGTAACTATAAAAGTGCTTCCAAGTGAAAATTTTTATGTTCTGAAAGAAAACCACCAAAACGGCAACAACAAAAAACTGCTGAAGAAAATGAATTAAAGCATGGAGCTCTGCAACCTGGAATATGAAATCTAGGAGTCCATTTAACTTCCTTCACTTGGTCAACTTACATTACACCTCTGTAATAGGCTGTTATGCATGTTGGGCTGCCAAGTGTGGGCTCTTCTCAAAAGTTAAAGAGGTGTCCACAAGACTTTCCAACAAATATTATTGCTCCTCTCATTTTAAACAACAAGGATGTACAGTATTATCATCATAGGCCTATTTCTGTAGCTGGCGAATCAAAGTAGTAAGGGATTGCTCAAGCGTATTAGAAGTTTAACTGAGATACAATCAGCTCAGGATCTGAGGTAATGTTCTCCATTGTTCTTTGCCGACAAATTAGGAAGAAAACAAGAGATATGCTTATTTGTTTCTAGATTCTTTTCTCTAGCCCAGTCATATATGAGCAGCAGTATTTTGTGGCAGTTACTTGTTGTCTAGACTTGCAAGTAGTAAGGCCCCAAGAAAATGATTTGCTACGTAGAAGGAAGAAAGGCCAAACTTGTTAAGGAAATAATGCTACTTTCAAGGTTCTCAGGGGATATTAGAAACAATGGAGAGTAAAGCAAATATTAGAATTGCATATAAAAGGTACTTGACATTTTCTATCTCCAATGGCCCAAAGAGCATTACTACAAAATGTTGTGATGTTATTCTATTGGCAAGAATACAAAAGGGAGCAGGCCTAGGAGATGCCAGCTTTTCATTTTAGTAAGAACTCAAAGAACAGAAAAATGAATAGGTAAATTAAATCGTAATAAGAGCTAAAGAAATTGCAATGCATTTACTTATTAAAGCTCATTTAATAGCAGAACTTTCATCATTAAAGTGACTCACCCTGCAGCTAGCAAGAACACAGTGCCACTGCATGTGGTTTGTGTAAAAGTCTTCCTGGACATGCCGTACTCCTTACTCAGACTTGTCCACATAGAAGATGGAAGCTTCCTACTTTTATCTGTCAGCACAGTTTCTTTTTCTTCTCTGTTTCTGCAGGTTCTCTGCTGTTGTGCCACAGCTTCTGATTCTGCTCAGTGATGCTTCCTTTATGAGCTTTTACAAGGTCAGTGGCGCATGTGCAGGCACCATGTAAAACCAGTTCTGGTAATGGGTGGGAGTAAAGAGCAATTTGTGATGTCCTTTCTGAGATGAGTTCAAACAAAAATTGTGACAATGAGGGCTCAGATTCTTTAGGGAATACTGTCTCATGCTCTGGTTGAACAGAGGATTTCACCCCATCCTGCTCTGTTCACACACTAACACGTGTGTCTTTAACAGCAAGTCTGTCTTTACATGTCATGTCAGGCCTTGGAGTAAGGTGGGCAAGCATGGTGATAAAACCATACACTGTAAGGTTTGGGTTTTGTTGGTTTTGAGGCTCTGTGTGTGTGGTTTTGTCAACACTTTTCCTTTGGAATCCAGGGCTGGTAACTGAAGACAGAGAGGTGTCAGTTAATTCCTTTGTTCAGACTCAGTTTGTTACAGAGGCCATGTTTTTGGGGTGAAGAGCAAGGGTTTACCCCAGAGCAGTCAGGGCAGGAGTGATGTAAACATGGGTAGGACATAGAAAGTAAGCTGTTCTCACCCCATACACCTTCCATTGGTCAGAGGCTCAGGCTGGGTGTGTGGCAGGGGTGACTGCACACCATGAGAAGCACTGAAACAACTTCCCAAAGTTGGGGTGAGCAGGGCATAAAATGGAGTTGCTGAGTTGCAATATGCCTTTAGCAGAACAGAGATACACAACATCCCTTGCTCAGAGCAGATTGTAAGTTACCTTTGAGCTCTTTGCTAGTTGTTGACAGTTTGCTGTGTTCACACTCCAGTACAGGGCCATCATCTCACAACTTCCTTTAATGATAAACCCAGAAGTTTAAAAATAGAAGGCAGATGCAAGGATTTCATAATTATCTTGTTATTTATTAATTATATCAGATATATCTATTATATGATACACTATGCAAGGATATTATAATACATGTCTGTCTGCACAGCCCTGGAGACTTGTATTTCCATCTTTCCCACAGGAGATGACCTGACTTTCGTTAATTCTCTTTCCACTGGAGTTTTAGCATAGATCTGATGGAATGGAGGACTAATGCACAATTAGACTTTCAGCAATACTCTTCATTTAACATATGAGGTCCCACAGTTTCATTCTTTGAAGTTTGATTCTCTTCCTACTTGAACCATTTTGTTGTTGTTACTAGTTTATAAACTTCCCTGTTGATTTACTTGCAATCAGTTTGGGAATTTATTGGGGCATGTAGTGTTATTTTGGGCCAAATATTGCTTGATGGTGAACTGCTTATGCTGTTGCAGTGAAGCTGACTTTTCCCAGCTGAAGGGATGCTTTTTTATGACCAGTGCACACCAAGAAGTGATGGTGCACTTCTTTTTTATCGACTTCTGGCCTGTGGTCACAGACTTGCAGGCTGTGGCAGAGGGTCAGTTGCATAGTAAACAACAGTTTAAACCCAGTTCTATAGTCCAACACTGAATGCTTTTCTTCCTCTTTTTTTGTATCAGATGAAAGGAGAACTGGGTTGTTATTTTATGTGCTTTAGATTTATCTCCAGCTTATTAAACAGCTATAGCATCTTTTCATAACTGAAGAAAACTGATGCCATTTTTAAATTGAGAACCTACATTCTGAGGAAAACAATGGAACCTCCATTTTATGAAGCTCTTTCCATTTCCATTCTTTCTCCTTGCACTTCAATATATGCTTAACTTATATTCTACAGCTGTCAGATGGAAGAGGAAAGGATGGCCATAAATGCCTTCAGAAGCTGAGACAGGGGGCTACAGGGGTAGAAGACCTTCTTGGAGCAAAAACAACTTATGCAAACCCAAAGCCAGCAGTGGCACCCATAGTTGATGTGGTTGTTACAGGTCTGATTTTGTTATGGAGGTTGCCTAGCCTTTGGAATTGTCTTCATTTCTGTATGGAGAAGAAAAGAATATTGCATGTGTGTGTGACAAGCTAATAGAGTTATTTGGTTTGGGTTTGTGGCTGGACCTTAGGCTCAAATTCTTGTCGTGATTTGGTCCCTACATTGCTCTATGGCCTTGAAGCAGGCCTTATCCATTCCACCTCAGTATCACACCAGTAAAGCTGATGCTAACTTCATAAATCAGCAAATGTTTGGGTAAGTCTGACCCTACTTAAGCATTAAATATCAATCTCAAGGTGACTTCTTCAGCCCTTAGTTTGGAACGTGTTAGAAGCTGGGGTAGAATACAAATGTCTGTTTCATCCTGAAGGTCCACGGCATGTTTGGAGGGCTGTAGACGTGAAGAGCAGGCCTTTCTGCTGGAACAGCTACCTCCTGCATCTCAGGAAGGAACTCCAAGACAGTCTTAAACTGAGAGCATGTTCTACTTGAATTACAGTGAGTCTCCCACATGCTGTGGTTCCATAACCTGTGGCTCAGCCAAGACCCCGTCTGGCAGCCAGCTCCCTGCCACTCCGGGCCAAGGCTGAAAAAGAACTCTTTGTTCTCTGTGTTGTAAAACAAGTGCTGTCCACCAAATCTCAACACCTCCAAAGCTCACTTGTATATGGAGCTGCCCCTGGGCCTGAGCTACACACCCAGCTGTAGCCTGCAGTAATGAATTTTCATTGCCGTGGAATTTAGATAGGAATTGCTCTGATTCTAAAGCTCATTGGTCACTAATAATAACAACAATGAAAAGAGCTGTTTCTTAAGGACTAAAAACTAATCAGGGAATGTGTAGTTTCTGCGTCTCCTGCAGGTTCTTGTCTTGTGGGGCTGCCAGACTGTCCGTGTCACATGTCTGCTGTCTGATTTCCGACTCAAGCTTTTCATTTCCTAAATGATAACGGATAAAAGATAAAATCTGGCACACACAGGTAATCTTTGCCATCTTAATATTTGTTAAGCTTTTTGATTTACTGAGAAGTTAAAGTCACTGCAGGTCACAAAACCTGCACATTAGATCTGCCTCATAAAACACTGTGAGTGAATGCTTTAGTCATTGATTTCACAATCTTCAAACCAATGTAGCTGAAGAATTGCACCTCCAATTTATAAATCTCTCGATTTATTTCTGATTCCAGTTTATAGGATGGGAGTATATCCAGCTTTCCCCAGCCATTTGTGCATAGCTGGAGAAGAAACCTAACATATTTCTTGCATAATGGAGACTTGATCCAGATTACGTTTGTTAAATCACGCGAAAGGAAATGTTCTCACTAAGAAACTCTTGCACACTGTTAATGTATCAAATCTGACCTGTGTTTCAGATTTCTGCTGTTCTTCTGCGTATAATCTTTCTCCCTCCCTACTCCAATACACACACTCATCCCTCCCTTCTGTGGAAGAGAAATATGACTATCACAGTATCCCTCTCTCTGTTTCACACATCTGCTCCCCACCCTTTTTCTGAAGGAGACATACGACCCATAGAGAAATCAGAGATGATCTGAACCATTTTGGGTACCTACTGCTAGGAGATCTGTGGAGGCCCATGGGCGGCTCAGGTTTCACATTTGCCAGCTTTTCAGAGGATGTGATCAAGGGCAGAAATAAGCAGATGATGATGACGACGGTGCTACGGAAACTGGTGTGAAGGAAATGGGATCCCTCCTCCCGGAAACTGTGTGCCCCCTAGCACATGTCAAGATCATTTGGATGTGGTAGGAAGGCTAACACAAAGGAAAGTGTATTTTAAATCATGTGTTATTTAAAAAGGGAGCCTGTGTCTTTAAAATACAGTGTCTGAGTTACTGTCGACTTTAGATTTGGGCATGGTCTTTGACCTTGGAACTCCGTCAGAGTCGAAAAGAGTGGAATGGGTCAAAGAGTCTGTCAGACAAGGTGAGAGATACTGAGCTTGCCTCTGATCTCACACCAACATATGGTGATGTAACTCCATTGTCCTCTGTAGATATATGCAAACATATGGAGAGAAAAACCTGCCCCAGAATCATTCAGTACCAAAATACACCCTTATTTTCTACGGCAATGTAAAAGCCTTACAAGAGGAGCACATAAGGTGCCAAAGGACAAAAATTTTGGCTTGGATTAATACTCCTTCCAGCCACTCCAATGTAGAAACTTCTCTCCAATTAGCTGACCTTGATGGATAAATTCCTCCTTTTTATCTTCCTCCAACCTTTCCCATATTCCATCTCTCTTTCTCCTTGATCCTCCTGATAAAGTCAGGCTGTCCTTCCAACTGTGATCAGCAGAGCCTTTAGCCAGTGCATAGCTTACTCTCCAAGGACTCCTGATGCCAGGAGCTCCTTTCATTTTCTCTGCAAATACTTTCTAACAAATTTAGAAGGCCTTATAGGGAAAGGAATGGAATATATTTGTGTGTAGTGATGTGTCTGCTAAACGGTGTGTGCTTTTCTCCGTGCAGTTCTCAAGGGACTTTGAGGCACGTTCTGTGGGCAGAGCACATGGAATTGCTCAGATGTATTGTTTGCATAGTGTGATGTTATTCTGACTATCAGATACTAAAGGAGAATTAGGAACACACATAGTTTTTGGAGACTTGCTGATCTGAGCTGCCCTGCTTAGAGCCTCACTTTGTCCCTGTGTAGTACAAGGCAGGTAAATGTGTGGCCCTCACAAGGAGGTTCAGAGCACTACAACCTAGTTTTTAGGCTCCCTCCATCATCAGTGTGGTCAGGAGAGAACAATCCATAATGTGGCATCAGTCAGACACTTCTGGTAATCGGTCATGGGATGAAGCATTCAGCTTAAAGTCCTTCATGTGTCTGACTTGTCTGGACAGCCAACTTTCTTTGGATACTGTGCAAACAGCAGCAAGTAGTAGGCTTCAAGTGCAAAGTAGGCAAACACTGCTTGAGCTGGGAGAGCTTCAGCAGCTCACAACTCAGTCCTCCCTTTGTGGGAAGGAGGATATTAGTGGAAAAAGTATAGCCAGTGGTAGGGATATGAGCAGCCATCTGAGGCTCTCTGGCTGTCAGATATGGGAGGACCTATGTGTCAACAAAGGAATTTTGTCTCTTTGGATGTGAAGGATGGAGGCAGAGAGACAAGAACTTCAAGAAATCTCTTGATGGAATAAGGTATGTGTATGTTTGCACTAGGACATATGCAAAACGTGCCAATACCAGGTGCTTTACCCTCCTGAATTGACTGCTGTGCCATAAAACCACTTTCAGTTTTCTTTTGTCCCTCGGATACTCAACAAAGAGATATTTTGTTTGAACCTCCTCATTTACCTCTGAGTGGTCTAGCTAAGAAAAATACCCCCAAGAGATGTGACTGCACATGCACACAAGGACAAGAAAGCAGAAAATGTACCAGCTGCTGGGGAAAAAAGAGGAGAATGTTTGCAGTCCAGGAAGGGCTCTCACTATTTCTTTTCCACTTGTTTATTAGTTCATTGCTCTTTGACATCTTTCCCCCAGTCACTGCTTCCACTAGATGTTCTACCCTTCCCCTGGCTTTGAAGCTATTGTTCCTCAGACACTCCTGTCTCTGGGTTCACAACAGCTTTGTTTTTTTTATTAGTCTTAAGTCTCATGAGTTTTTATGTATGTTTTTTGTTCTTCATATTTCAGATAACAGAGGCCAAATTTGCATGACCCTGCCCTGAGTTCCTAATAAAGTACTCTACCCTGTCTTCAAACCATGCGGGTCAGAAGGGACCTCTGGAGATCATCTAGTCCAACCCCTAATCTTGAGAGTGTTAAATTCAGCCTTGATATTTGGTTACTGGACTTTGGCCCCACTTTTGCAGAAAGGTTTGTAAATATGAACCCTGACTTTTCGCTGTGTAACAAACTTCCCATGCAGAACCTCCTGTTTTTAGGCTGGTAGCAAACCCTATCCACAGGTTTTGGTAGTGCGGGTGTTGTGCTAAGTGTGGGACTGCTGTTTGTCCTCTTGCTTTCTTTTCTTGGTCTCTGCCTTGACAATGGATGAGTGTCTCTGCAATGGACCACTGTGGGGTGGCTGCCAAGGATGCTGAGGCTCCTTTGTGCCTGGGTTTCTTCCCATGGTGAAAACAGGGCTGGTGTATACCTTCATGAAAAATGGCTCTGTGCCTGAGCTGCACCCCAAGTTGCAGCTTGGGATGTTGGAGATAACTGACACTGGTCCCATCATGCTGGATCATATCTTAGGGCTGAAGGCTCAGGACAGCGGTCATCTTTAATCCTGGCTTGGCCTTGCCAATGATATGGTGGAGGTACACATGGCACATGGGCACACATATGAACTCATGAAGCATCTGCATGGCATCCCTGAGAGTCTTGCTGAGTGAACAAAACAGGTACCACCAAAATACTTCTGCCTTGATCTATGTAACTTTTTGCTGTTATTTCTCTGCTTATTAAGACTAATTCGTGGCCTTCATAAACCAAGATTCTCACTAGGGTTTTTTTCTCTTTCAGATATTAATTCTACTATAGAAGCGTAGAAAAATGAGTTACTCTGGCTTCCTTAGAGCATTTGTACAGAAGCTGAAAGCAGACAGGGAAAATCTAAGTTAACTTAGATTTTTCTCACCTTAAAGAATAAATCCTCATGAAGGAAAATATTTGGGCAAATCCTATGGCTGAGTTTTGGGGAAAGTGAATTCATCCATTCTGTTGCACACACCACAACTTTTTATGTTGAACTTGCTTTCCCGAGCTCCTCATGACTTTCACTGTTAAAGGATTTCGGTACACTACTATCTCAAGGTTTTCTTTCTGCTAAAATATTCTCAGGGACAGCAGTGAACAGTAAAATTACCCATCTAATTTCTCCACATAAATGACTACGTTTCTGCCCCACTAAAAGTGAGAAGAAAAAAAGCTGTGTGTTCATGCAAGACCTTTCCAGGTAGCTTTCAAGTCCTTTGTTTTCTGCTTGGTCTTGAGTTGTCAATGTTACTGTTCATTTGCATTTCACATCTCTGAGTAAGACAGTGCCCTCAGGGTTCTGACTTGTTATTGGGTGCCAGAGCTAAAAACTGAGCCATACTTTCATGTTCTATTGTATTTGATGGGGGAATCTCAGCAGCGCTGTGTCTCTTCCTGTTTGGAGGATATCTCCTTTACTGACAAAGTTTGATACCTGCTGGTGATCAAGGTGCAGCATGGAGTTAACCCTCTTCCTGCCAAGCAAAATGTTGCTGTACTGTTCTAGGTCATTTGTATGAGTAGGGCTGACGTGTTCCAAGGGAAGTGTGGGGAATGGGTGCCTGTCCTGTGTAGAGCTGTAGTTGATAGATTCTAACAATCTGTTCAGGACTTCCTCTCATTGTCAGTATTTACTCAGGAAAGATTTAATTCGCACTGATCTATAGCAGTGTGAAGGGCAAATGTACCTATACTGATGCGAAGACCCTCTCTACAGTGATGCTGGTGCTCAGATTAGCAGTTAGGTTAAAATTCAGTTCTTGCTGCTTCATACCTGAAGTTGGACAAGGGCTATTGCACTGCAGGATATAAGAACAGAATCTATTCTGGAATGTTAAATGAATAGAATTTTACTGCAGGCTTTAGTGCTTGAAACACCTCTGTTAGAATGCCAGTTTAGTGCGACTAAGGAAGCCTGTGAACAACCAGAGAAATCACTGTTGGAGGAAGGCAATGGAAGATTTTTGCAAGCTTTGTGGGCTCTGCATTGAGATGCTATGGTTGGTGGGCTTTTGAATCTCAGGCAATAAAAGGCTCATTTACAGCAATATCAAGTTAGTCTTCCTCTTCATTTCTCTAATAGACATTTCTTCACTTTGCTGTGTATTCCTCAGAATAATTCTTAGCTTTCGTAAACCAAGATTCATAATGAATTGTTTCAGATATTTAGTTCTGCCATAAAAATGAAGAACATTAACCAATGGAAAATTACATAGGCAGAAACAATATTGCTCTATCTTTCTGCCTAATTACGGTGAATATTTAGTTCCACCTAACTTTATATACATGATATTATTTAATCATTTAGTTACTAGAAGAGCCCAGAGAATAATGTATCCTGGTTTTCTGTTTACAGAATCACTGTGATTTCCCCAATTTGGTTCCTGTAATTGTTTAATGATAGATGGTTAGTTCTCAGTTCCAACTAGCTGCCAGCTCACACACACTAACTCTAGGATAGCTTTCATTGTGAAAAGTAGCTGAAGCAGTGACTGAATTTGCTAATTCCCTCCTGAACATCTTAAGGAATCAAATCACTGCTCATAGGGTAAGCCATTTCTCCTGACAGTGTTTTACAATATTTGCCTTTGGTTTCCAAACAAAAAAACTATCTACGGAAGTGTAAAATGGAAATCAAGTTGCATGGCTAGCATGGACTTTGCCCTGAAGCCATCCTGGTGTGACTTGAAGCTCATCATTTCTGTCCTCTCTGCAGTGGGCATCTGTTTCATTAGAGCAGGGATAGTATTGCACACTCTGTAGTAAATACATTATTTAGGGAAAAACAGAAGAGGTGAATAAGTGTCCTCTTAAGGTGTCAGTAGGATACTTTCAGTGTCTTGTTTGGTGTTTTACCTTTCCACACTGTCAGGTATCACTCAAAGCATCCCTTTTGGTGTCTCCAGCCCACACATATCCTAAAAATCCAAATCCTTTGGATCTGTATTTTGATGGTTTTTACATTTGCTATTTTCTTGCATCCTCTCTTGATACTTACCTTGTATTTTGCTTCTCTTTTCAGTTGTAATATTGTATTCCTTATTGCATGAAGCATCCTTTGGAGTTTCGCCCAGATCCTCTCTTCTTTTTCTCTCTGAACAACCTCCCAGAAATACAGGCCCATAACAGAGCATTCTTGGCTCAGATGTCCCAGGAAACAGCTCTAAAAGGGAAGGTAATGTGGGATTTTTGTGGCTTTCTGTTACATAGAATCATAGAATAGTTTGGGTTGGAAAGGACCTTAAGATCATCCAGTTCCAACCCTCCTGCCTTGGGCAGGCACACCTCCCACTAAACCATGTCACCCAAGGCTATGTCCAACCCGGCCTTGAATACCACCAGTGATGGAGCATTCACAACTTCCCTACATCAAAGAACCATTCCACTGGGGGTGTAGAAAACCTTCCATAATTAAAGTTTTGTTGAAACTGGTATTTTTCTGGGAGAAATGTAACAGTGCATTTTTCCAACAGCAGCGTTTCCTTGTTAGATTGGAAAAATAGGTACCCCAAGGTGAATGTTATGGAGAAGCTTGGGGTGGCCCTATACAAGGTTATACATGTGCTGGGCTTCACTACAGATTAATAATGTCAGGTGTGTTGCCCTTGAGAAGCATCTATATACTTAAACAGAGATAGATTCAAGCACATGCTTCTAGTTGCACTTTCTTCTGTTAATTCTGTTTCCCAAGGAAGTGGTAAATGCTCCATCCCTGGCAGTGTTCAAGGCCAGGTTGGAGAGAACAACCTGCTCTAGTGGAAGGTGTCCCTGCCCATGGCAGGGAATTGGAACTTGGATGATCTGAAGGTCCTTTCCAATCCAAACCATTCTATAGCTATGATTCTAATTCATACATTCACATATTCAATGTTTTGTGTTCTTTTCCCTTTCTTCGCCCAAATTGTGATCATGTTTGTTTTAGTTTCCTGTAATGCAGTTGTGATCCTAGCAAGGTTTTGTTTTTGTAAGTGTAAGCAAAACTATGTTTTTCCAGTGTGTTAGAAGTAGGCATGTTGCTAACAGCATGGGTTGTGTGTATATTTTCCTGTATAACAAAGTTTTTAAAGCTGTAACAAGGCTTGCAGGTATTTTCCTGATCTTTAAAAAACAATTAACATTTAAAAAGTGCTGTACATACACTCCACTTTAAATGTTTTCATTATTCATTTATTGTTTGTAAGAAGTTTAACCCTAATCCAATGTTTATTAAAACTGGACAGGATTTATTAAATTGGTTCAAGATTATCAAATATGTGCAGATCTTTACATATATTACATTAATTCTCTTTCTAAATATTTGCAAAATTTATTAAGCCTTTGCAAGACTTTTCAAACTGTTACAGGAAGCTCAAATTGGTCACATTCATCATGCTGACAGAATGCACTGCTTATAAGAATACCTGAAAATAGCATCTGAAGAATGAATCAGCACAATATGCTGCTCCAAAATCCCTTTGGTATGTTATCTTTAAGAAATGCATTCATCAGGGACTGCAGCGATAGGACAAGGGGTGATGGGTTCAAAGTGAAACAGGACAAGTTCAGGTTAGATCTAAGGCAGAAGTTCTTCCCTGTGAGGGTGCTGAGGCACTGGCACAGGGTGCCCAGAGAAGCTGTGGCTGCCCCATCCCTGCAGTGTTCAAGGCCAGGTTGGACACAGGGGCTTGGAGCAACCTGCTCTAGTGGCAGGGGTTGGAACTGGATGATCTTAAGGTCCCTTCCAACCCAAACAAGCCTGGGATTCTATGATTCTAAAACTCCTTTAGGCATTCTGCCTTGTTTTGCAAGACAGTGGGAGATGTCCATCACAGATAGGGTGCAGGTGCCCTGTGTGGGTACTCAATTTTTGCCCCCCCTGCTATATCTGGTAGCTTTGCTGACTCCATAGTGTAATTTAGAGGACATTTGAGTCTGCTTTAAAACTCAGTCCGTACTGCAGCCCCAGGGGGAAGGAAAGAATCCATGCTGATGGCACTGGATTCAGGTTTGGGAGATCTGGTTTCAGACTTCCTGTGGAAATTCTGATTAATAAAATGCAAGTGTCCTTTGCTGGGCATTCAAACTCCAAAACGTTATAAATCACAGGAATTTTGGGAAACCTTAGCATCACCTTTCCTGTATCTCAATTTCTTCACTGCCAGGTAAGAAAGATGACACAACCCTGGTGTGGGCAGGTGGCATGGAGAAGAGTTGATCATTGCTTCTTACATTTGTACTGTTACACTTTGATTTCATCATGACCACGTAAGAACCTTTTAAGTAAAAGTGATTTATTTTTTGAATTTCTTCTTTTTTTGCCCCTAACATGACATTTTCAGTGTAGGAAATACTTTATTTCAATTGAAGTATTCACCAGAAAGCTTCATTTTATGGAAAAGCTCAGGAAGTTCACCAAAGCATGAATATTCAGTGTAAGGTTTGGTTTTCCATTCTCCACAGCAGCATTTATCCTCTTTGCTAATAAGTACAATGCATTCAGGGATGTCCAAGATGTGTTTTCTCAGGGGACAAGAAAACAGCAAAAAAATAAGGAGAAATATGGAAACTGTCAGCATTTCAAAAGCTGCATTTTCCAGTTTATGTGATATGAAATATATTTATTTTTATTTTACATGAACATAAAATGGATATATACATTTTAATAATGCTTTATGGATGTATTTGTTCTGTCACTTCACTCATGCTCTCAAGTTTACTTTTACTTTACCCCTGAAATGAATACTCCCTTTGTGCATCTTGGTTAGAAATGCCTACATGAGGGTACACAAACACAATAATGATCACTTGGAAGTCTGCAGATCTGTCAAGTGAACAGGTTCACTCTTCAGCTTACCCAGATAAAACCTTAGTCTAGGACTTTGGTGACACAAAGCCACAGTCTAGCACTGATGATGCTATTGGTCCAGCCCAGGTAGGTCTTGTGTTAGCTGCAGTAGCTTATATTCAGTGCTTCACTGCCTTCAGTGGGCACAGTTGTGTTTGCTGCTTGTGATGCTTATTAAACACCAGAGATAGATGATACTAATTTTCCAGTTGGTTTTTGCAACCTAAATTTCCACTGGCAGTGTAAACAAGGGTAAACCACATTAGGAATCCTATGAACCAGCTCCTAGAAAGTAAGCTCTGGCTCAATAGAGAAATGGTTTGCTGGGAATGGTAACATTGCACTTTCATTTTCTCAACAGATCTCATCAGAAACATTATCTCAGAGACTGCCGGAATGCAAAGCTAATTTGTCTTTTCGTAATATTCCCTTTAGACACCTCAATTTAAGCATACAATGCATTTGTCTGAAGCACACAGGGAAATATCTTATGGACAAGATCATTGTCTGATGCAAACAGGACTTTTATTGGAGCTGTGGCAATTAACGCTGCTGTGGGTCTCAATGTGAATGTTAATCCATTTTAAGTCTGCTTTCTGTTGTATTTAACTTTTGGGTAGGCTTGTTACTGTAGGTATTATATGCATCTTTTTCTGAGCTATTAATTTAAGCAGCCTTCTACGGAGTCTGTGGGCAAAGAGAACACGCATTTAAGATTTATTTCCTGAAATATGTTTTAAATGGGCCCTTTTTTAGGTATGAAATGTGTAATTAAAGCTGTAACCCAAGGGAACACTTAAATGTATGCTTAAGAGTCTGTACTGACTTATAGAATTTCTGGGTATATTTACTAAGCATATATTACTCCTGACCTAGCCTACATTCTGTTGTCAGGCAGCCGGTACCATAGCATGACAGTTCTCTTGCAAGGCCATACTGTATTGAGATGTGAGAAAACCTTTTATTTGAAACTATGGAGAGTTCTCATCAGTTGTACTCAAATTGAGGTTGAAGAAGCCAAATCAGGTAACAGGATGTTGCTGAGCTTTTTCACATTGGTCATACAGCTGGTTAATTCGGTTGTATTTCTGCCTATGAGGCAAATAATTAGAGTCCTCATTGAAGAATTACAGCTCTAATTGAAATAAGGTGTGGAGATCTTCATACAAAGAGTGGTCAGTCCCAGGAGTGATGGCAGAGCTGAGTTCAGTACTTAGGGTCCAAAAGCAGAGTAGGAGGGAGGGTTAGGATTCTAGACAGGAAATTGCCTGTAATTTAACATCTGAGACACCTCTGCCAGCTGGAACAAATTGGTTTGCCTAGAACAATAATGTTATATACAGAACCATATATATATTCACATATATATTCAGAACTACAGCCAGGTATCTCTGTAAATGAGGAATTCAGTCTTTTTGCAGAGAACACTGTTCTCTTAGAGAAGATTAGAGGAAGCATTGCTTTTTCACACAAATCTGATGGCCGTGGCACTTGCACGGGAAGAGGAGGGATGGTTCCAGCCTATTCAGGCCAGGTAGGATTTGGGGTCACATTTTTTCATGTCCCAGGAATATGTACAGAGTAGCAAGTTGTTAGGTGTTTCAGAGGAAAATAGCCCAACATGTTGCATCTCTCTTGTTGGAATAAGACTGCCAGTCAGCTGAGAACTGAAGGTACATGGAGTCATTGTGATGCACAGGCAAGGTCACTCCTGTGGGGGTGAGGTTGTGATTTATGGTAGCTAATTATTGACTTGAATCCAGAAACTTTTCCAAAGGAAAAGATGAGAATCCTAAGCCTTTCCCCTCCTAGCTTCACCACTAGATGACTACGAGATGTTTCTGGTCCCATGGTTCTTCCATACCTGGCTGAGCAGCAGTTGCAAAGTCTTCTTTAGCTTCATGGTCTGTGCATTCTCATAAGGTTTGGAGTTCAAAAGCCTCAGCCTAAAGTGACCCCTAATATTCTGACTTCGCAGTTAGATAAATGCTGTAAGTGCCGGACTATTTGGCAAGAAAAAGGCACCATCACCAATTGAGTAATGAGTGTTTGGAATATACCTAACTTCTTCAGGGATTTATATGCTGTGTTTTGGATTTCCTAAATCCCAAGCAGCTTTAGGCAGAGATGCTCAAGTGGCCAACTCAAGAAAAGATAAATATCTCTTGGGACATCCTCTATAGTGCAAACACAGCCAGAGTTCTGTGAGTAAATTCCTGAACACTTTACTGAACACTGACCTAAAACAGTGCATTGTAATATCAGAGGAAACCATTTAATTTCATCCAGTCACTTTTTTTTTACAGAGCCATACAATTTGGTGCTCGGCTACAACTTATCAGCCAGAAAGGCATCTTGTTTTCAGTTGAGGGATATAGAAGATGAATCCATCGTTTCATTCAGTTATGCTCATGTTGAATTAGTCCTCAGCTGACTTCACCTGGCTTTCATTTGCAGGTGGTAGGAGCACAGTCTCACATAGTAGCTGCAGTTGCTTTATGACAGTTGTGTAGGAATAGTTTTTCAACCCATGCATTTCTTAAAAGCTACAACTATCTTTTCCTCTTTCTTTGGCTTCTCTGCAGGTCTGTAGCTTTACATGTACGATTTGTTTACTCCAGCACTCTTTGGAGTTGAAGAGCACATAAGAAGTACGTGTGAGTTAAACAGCTGCTGGTGGAGTGGGGAGTTATTGTTCATTAATTGGTCTTCTGTATTTGTTATTATTTGATCTTCTGTAACACATGATGAAAATGCATTTTTGATGGCATAGCTTGCCCTGATTTAGATGGATCAATGTGATATGTGAAAGGCAGCTTCATTTATTGTCCTTGACATAACTAACCATACATTCATGGGAACATTTCTTCCTAGCTAGACTTACTATTTGCACAGAATCTTAATAGATGGGCTTTGTGCTGATAAATTTCTGACACTTCTTACCCTACATTTGAAGTCAAAGTGGATCTTTCTGCTGAGGATTTTCTATCACATTTCTTTTTCTTATGTTTTTCCTTTTTTTTTTCTTTTTACCAAAGAGAGAAGTGTTCTCAGTCACGTGCTGTGTCTTAAAAGCTATTGAGTAGCACTTGTTGTGTTTGGATGTCACATTCTATGTATTATAGCTGATAAAAACATGCCATTTTCCCTCTGTTGCTAATATCTCTTACCCTTAAAAAGATGTCTTGGCTCAAAATGTTTGGTGAAATATATTTGAAATGTCATCATGAAGTTGTTGGAGAAGATGGTGAGGTTTTGAGTACTGTTTTGAGTTTGATGATTCCCTCTGAATTGGTGAATGTCTGAGGATCCAGCAGTAAGAAACACATCTAGGCTGGCATTACAACATAGCAAGTGCTAGAGTGAGTGAAGATCCCTTTAGCCCAGGGCTTTGACTCACCTAGCAATGCCAGTAAAGCGTATGCTGCGCAAAGCAGGTATGTTGGGAGAGCTTGTCCTTGCCAATATTCCTGCAGACACATGTAAGTGTATCTACACACAGTGCGCATCCACTCTCACTGAGCTTCTGGCAAACGATATCCAGAGCTGGACTTTGCATGTAGGTTATAGCCTCCCTCCCTAATCCTGACATTAACAGCCTGGAATTCACCCAATTCCTTCTTTCATTGTTTATGCTTCTTCCCCCCTGCAGGAGTCATCCAGTTTAATGGTGGGTTAGATGAAGAACAACATATTTTCCTTTGCACATTTAGAGTGGTCAAGCAAGCAAAAGGGACATCTCTGAATGCTTTCTGCCATGTCCAGGGAGCATAGATCCATGGCCCAAAGTAAGAGTAGGTTTTCTAATGTTAACCCCCTTGCTACTGCAAACATGGCTTTTCTCTGAACTGCTGTTCACTACATGAAGTTGAATTCTATAATTCTGTTTGTTTCGTGTTTCAGAAAGTCACTAAAACAGGCTCCTTTCCCTATGCCTGTTAAAGTTAATATAGCTTCCTTCACTGCCCTGAGCCTTATTTTTTGCCCTGTACCCCAAGGTCAAGGAATATAGAGATATGTTCTGTCAGTGAGAGGAATGGAAAGGGCTGGCCCAGTTTTCCTAGGCATTCCAAGAGCAAACATCCCAAACAGGGCTACCAAGGCAAGACCTGTCCTGTGGGTCTAGGGCAGCTGGATTTGTATGCACTCTTGCCTCATGCTTTCCTATTCAGGAACTTCTGTCTTCCTGTAAGGAATGGGTAGTGCAGAGTGACTCATCCTGGCACTCAGCCACCTGGCAGTGCTCCTTTTTTGAAGGAAAATCTCCTGGTTTTTGTAGGGCACTCCTGAGACCTAGCACAAAGGGGCCAGGATCTGGCCCCGGAACCGTAACACACACAGCTTACTGAAACTGCTTAACACTATCCCACAGCTACAACACACCATTGGTTCTCCATCCTACCTTGTCCATTCCTATTTTGAAGCTCATGGTGAATTTTTCCATGCATCTTATCCAGCTGCACACTGTTATCAAGTGCAGCTTCTGTTTGTTAGTTCCTTAGATAAGGGCCTCCCTAAGTCTGATCCACACTCCTATTGTGCCTCTTCCTATATTGCTGTATGTGGTGCATTTCTTCTTTCATGTCTCTTCCAAGACTATCTCTGAGCATCCATCCATTTTCTGGTGATAGGAGTTGCTCGTTGGGATTCTTTTTTCTGGAAATAAAATACATAATATTTAGCAACACTGTACAGAACTCTGCTTTGTATCATAAAGAGATTAGAGTCTCTTAATTAGTGCAGTACAATTTCCAGCTGCATCCTCAGGCTGCTTTTTTATTGACTGAAAGGCATGTATAGATGTGTCCTGTTCTCTTCCATGTTTTACATCTGGATCCTACTCTTTTCCAGCCTGATCCATGTAAACTTTGCTGGTGTTTGTGTGCATTCCTTGGAACAGCTAACAGACTATTTCCAGGGAAGGTCTGGTCACAGCTATGGACATACCACACACATGAAAACCCCCAAGGTAAGAAGTGAGTATGTGTATATGCGTGCAGAAGAGTGTTTCTTGAACTGATGTCAGTTTTAGTGGCACTTATGGCTAGTCCTGTGTATTTTTACTTTCTTTAGCAACAAAAGTTCAACTACAGACATATCAATATCACTGAAGAAAGGACTGCTTTAAGTGTCAGGATTTGTTGTGAAATACTTTTCATGCTTTGTTTCCCCATCTCTTCAGATTTCTAATACCATGAAACTGATACATACATAGGGATACAGTCCTACTTGGCTTCCCATTGAAGACCTCAGGTTTTTGAGCCTTCTGTAAGGTAGTAAGAGGTACCAGTTGGGATATCTAGACTGAAGTCACATGGCCTGAACAAGCTCCATCTGGAATGCTAAACAGATGTTATTGCCTTGCAACACATGTTGACATGAACACACAAGCCTAGTGTGTGCTCACTGCCCTGTTTTTTCAGTCAATAACTAGGTAAAAGTCAATGGAGGAGTGGTAAGGAAAATAATGGGCTATAATTTTAGACAGAGCTCATGCTGATTTGTCAAATTTAGGTAATGTTTTTGTAAGTACAATGAAACCAAATTTCCACTCGACGTATTAGATATCTGTCCTAAAAGTTGATGCAAGTTGTCTTGCCTAGGTTATGTATATTATATTTTATATAATAGATATTATATATACCTATTATCCATATGATATATGTATTATGTTGTATATTTCAAGGCCAAGTTGGACAGGACAACATGTTCTAGTGTGAGGTGTCCCTGCCCATGGCAGATAGGTTAGAACTGGATGATCTTAAGGTCCTTTCCAACCGAAATCGGTCTGTGATTCTATGATCCCAAACATAATCAAGATCTGCAAGCTGCATTCCTCACTATGTAATATCTGATTCAGAGCGAAGGACCTGAAAATAGGGGCTCCTGTTAAGGTCTTTCTTTTGAGGCTTTGCTTGGTGTCTGATGTGGCTTTTGGAAGCCTTTAAGTTAGGGATCAGTCAATAGTAACTGACAGGGTTTGGTGTGTCAAAGAAGCTGGTCATGGTATCTGTCATCTTCTTAAGCTGTAGGTTTTGTACAGGTTAGGATTGAGCAATCTCAGCAGCTTTGACTAAAATATCAGGCAGAGGCAGAAAACTGGACCTAAGTGCATGCATGGAAAAACTGTCCACACCTCCATGCTTGTCAGTGAGTTAATTTAGTTCAAAACAGGGATAAGAGATAAGAAACAGGATGAAAAATGAAAGCAAGGCTGCCTTGGATTATCTGATGCTTGGGATTTAAGAAAGTATATGTTCTGATGACAATCAACAGTCACTTATTTAGGCTTCTCAGCTGGTAGACTTTGCATGAAGAAAGTATTTGCGAAGATGTTTGTAAGAAAAAGAGCAGCACAACTGCCTCGGCTTCTCTGTAAGTTCTCATTATAGAACGCAAGCCCAAGCAGTGAACTCTGAGGTATTCCAATTCTGGTGTAGACAAGAAAGGAGGATATGTGGGCAGCACTTCAAATCTCACAGCATGTTTATGGTCCCTTTGTTGCACGCAGCCTGCCACGTGTAATGACTGAAGAAGTTCTGCTTCTCTTACCTGTTTTTATCTCTGATTTACCTGGCAATTTTACTATGCAGCCATCTGGGTTCTTATCCTCTGTGGCCTTTCTGAACTTTGTAAGCACCACAGGTTCACACTTGGGAAGTATATGCACAAGGGCCCAGCCAAGCAGCGCAAATAGAGTGTGGACACCAGCTTATAAGCCTTTTAGAAGTTTCCATGGTGTGTTCTTTCTTCTGTCTGTCCATCCCTGTGGGCACACAAATGCACGATAGATTAATCGAGTTAAATATATCCCAAAGTTGTTTGAAACAATGCCTATTTAATTTTTTCAAGAGGCTGCACTGAAGTATAGCATTGTACCACAAATAAAAGTGTTGCCACAATGCCTGTAAATCAGAGCTTTAAACTATGTTTCAATTATCCTTCTATTATCCAGCTGGTGTTTAAACATGTTTATTATTCAAATCAGTAGAGAATGTGCTGCTGTTGTGTAAACAACTGTCAATTGCTGAAACAATGATTACAAGGCACCATCTCTTTCAGGTGTACTTAGAGGTACTTATACCTCAACCACTTGTATTTAAATAACATGCAAGCACAATGCTTGAGTGACTACTTTCACTCCTGCTTCCAATACCTCGTGCCAATTCTATTACATTAAGAGGGAAATCTATTACATTTTTCATTTATACACATCTGTACTCTGTTTTTAACCATTGTATCATTAAAGCTTGAGTTAATATAATGGATATGCCAAGAGATGCAGTACATATTGAGAAATCCTGTTCAAAATAAAAGCCAATTTCTCTGCATTATTTTAGGGCATTTGAAAGCTTTTGTGAAAACAATACTAAGAAAATTATTTTCTAAAGAGGAAGCCTGAGAAAGAAAAGATTTAGTCTTGGAACTCTGCTATCCCCCAACCTTGCTATTTGTTTTGATGGAAACTGAGTATATTACAAGGTGGTTGCTTCTTTTTTGTCCAGGTAGGCATTAACAAAATGTGGTATTGACTGTATTGAGCTGTCTGTCTTGTACATGTGACAGTATTCAGTATCTTCATACACACTTACTGCTGGGCAAAGTGTTAACCGAGTGAGCATTTGAGGCAACTTTTTACTGGTTTGCCATGAATTGGAAGGGAGAATGTTTTAAAAAGCTGCGTTTGCTATAAAAAACTCAGTGAGGATGCTCAAAAGAAGCACCTGGAGGAAAGATTCTGTGCTAAGGTCAATGTTCTCATGAAGCAAAGATGCTACAGCAGGCTTCGTCTGTCTTCAATAGTCTTAGGGGAGAAAACCTGGAAAATAAAAGCAGATATTAAAAAGTACAAGAAAAAAACCCCAACACGTGCTTTCTGGTGAGTGACACAGCCATTGCTTCCCACTCCCCTCACCCCCCCGCCACACTTTTCCTCCTGTCTTTCAAGTTAAATGCTTGAATATAAAGCTAATGGAAGAAACAAACACTGCCACGAGGATAAGCTGTTGTAGTGGGCTGATAAAATATGACATTCTTTTTCAGAACTTAATAGAGATGCTTTGACTGTTGTTCTGCAGTCAACAAGGCTGGTCTAATTGGTGGCCATGGCAACAAAATCAGGTCATACAGAGGTTCATACCGAGATCAAGCATATGTAGATCTTCTTGTTCAAATATACATAAAGATAAGAACCTTTAGTGAGAGTCCACAGTGAAAGGCTGAAGATGGATGTTCCCACGTACACCTAGTATTACTTAGAAATATTTACCTGTTTGTAACATAACGATGTTTTCCAGAGCAGGAATAGAAAAATCCTTCATACCCATTGGAAAACAATGAGTTTTTTAAAGTCAAAGTAGGGTGTATGCATGCACATTGCTTCATAGCTGTTTGTAATTTGCTCCCTGGGGTTTTTAGTCAGTCTGACTTATATTTTAGATGTAATTAAGTAATCAGTGGTGTACACAGTAAAATGAATGTTTAGGCTGCTTAAGGTTGAATTTTCACAGCCATAGCAGCTGTGCAGTTATGGCTCCTGCCCCCACCTCCCTTAGTACAGTCATCCATTTACAATTATTACTTGAGTTATTTACATAGTTATGATATTTCATAGAAATGAAATAGCAGCTACCTGGTAACGGCTGCAGCAAATATGCAGTAGCTCACATGATTGCATCTCTCTTATTTCCTGCTAAGTGTGCATGTAAGGTGTACAAGACGGGTGGCTAGCCCCCAGGTAACCCAAGCCTTGCTCAGGGAAATACTGCCTCTATTGCTGCAAAGCAGAGGCTTATGTCTTTAACAAAGCTCCTTCTTCTGATCAATGCATATAGCCACAACAGAAGCTGGAGAGGGCCTCTACAGCCTTTCAGTCTCTCCATCTGTACCTACAAGTCGGGCTTGTAACCCACAATCATCATAATCTTATGATACTCAGTAGCTACTAAAAATGTATTAATAGTCTTGGGCACATACATCTGGAGAAAACCCACACCCAAAGCAATACATAACAAAAGTTCCCACTGAAAATATTCCTCCTTTGGGTTCTGAATCCAGTTGTCCAGTCCCTGCTCATTCCCTGATCTCTTTCCACATTCCCCAAGAAATCACGTTTTATCTCTACTAGTGTATGTGAATTCTTTTCCTCCCTAAGTCTCTGAATTTCTGCATACACCCAATGCTGGGATTGCAAACTCTCTCTTCCTTGAAATATACTGCTTTTAAAAACTCATTTGTGATGTCCTATGCTGGTTTAATTTCTTGACATACTTTTCCCTCAGTACAAACCATTGCTACCTCAGAAACTACAAGAATAAGCTTTACTTGAGTTGAAAGATGTGTGGATATGGTTAAATCTTGTCAGTGAAGAAAGACTGCTTTGAACTCTGAAAAACACAGAGTTTATAGGTGAAGTTTGGAGTGGGAATCCACCTGGCTATGGAAATGTGAAAAGGAGAAGTGAAGCAGGCATGGACCTGTGGCTGGCGTGGATGTGCTTGTGGAAGACCTCGTATTGTTAAAATTGGGCCTTCAGCTGGGACACGAGAGAAATGTGAGGTTTTCATAGACTTGCACTTAGATGTCTGGATAGGACAACGGACTTGCCTGGTCCAGCAAGTTTTCATCTCTGTGAGCTGATGGTTTCCTCTTCCCTTCAGACATACCTTAACAAGTGAAGACCCACAGAAGTATTCCGGGCTGTGACCCAGCGTCTGCGTGAGATACACGAGGATGATTGAACCAGAGGCTGAATATACTTGCAGGTAATGCTAATTCCTAGTGGGGAGTTAAGCGAGCCTGCAAACTCCCTTGTTCAAGGGCTCCTCTCCTGGCACATAAGTGTCAACAGGTGTGAACAAGTGTATGGAGGTACCAAGTGCCAATGTTTCATTGCTGGCACAGAGCGGCCTTCATGCACAAGAGATGACAACTGCAGTACTGTGCTGTCTGCCCATCAAAACGCATTGTTGCCTGGCACCTATATGTCATTCAACTTGTGAGCAGGCACTGTGCCATCAGAACAGATGGTCGTGAGAGAAAACAGCCAAACTACCATGTACAGGAGATGCATTAAAGTATAGGTGTGGAGAGTGATTTCCAGCCAAGAACGTCAAAACAGCTCACTTCGTCTTGAATTTACATGCCCAGAGTTAAGGGGATGGGCAAGCATTTAACTGCTCTCCCAGCTGGATATGGTTCCATACACATACAAAAGCTTCTACTTCAGCTCACTTCAAGTGAGATTTTGGCCTAGCTGAAATTAGGCAGGGTATTGGAAATGACAGAGAGAGGCATTTTAAAGTGATCTCCACATTTTCTGGCTCTTCTCAGGAAGTTCCCCTCTATGGAATAGGTGAAAAGAAACTGCCATGGCCAATTGTTATTTATGGAAATTTGCAGGATGCTGTAGTCTTGGCTTTCTAGTGTAAATGTCTTTACATAGAAGGTCATAGCACTCAGTAATGGTGTACTTAGAAAGAAAACCTAACCATGCAGTGTTTAAAGAGCACTGTATTGTGGTTCTACCCTTTCCTATCTGTAGGGCTCACATTCAACAAAGCAACAGTTTCAGATAAAGATGATATGGAAGTGTGTGGTATGCCTGTCTGGCACATATACTGGGTATATCCCTCTACAGTAATAAAACAAAGGAGCATTAATGATATTCTAACACAGGATAAAAAAACAAGGAGTGTTTAATATACTTCATGAGCCATTCTACTGAAAACTGTACTCTTAAAAGGGCACTGCAGCCCTCTATGTTTGCATCTTTATGTTTTCTAGAGCAAATTTACTCAGTTTATGAATAAAAAGACACCAGGTTTGGGGTTTTGTCAGTCCTCAGTTTTGCAATAATCTGCCTGGGAATTTAAAGCCAGCCCTCATCTACCATCACCATAAAGAACTCAGGCTGAGTTCTGGCCTCATTTTCACTTGTGAACTGCACTGTCTTTGGTTGATGACCTCCCTCACACCTGTAGCCTCATTGTTTTCAAGACGAAATCTTACTTCTTTTCTGTTGTTGGCCTGGATTCGAGAGCAGTGTGAAGGAGGGTGTGTTTCTCTGGCAAGAAGACTTTCATTTAAGCCTCTAGAGCTCTAATAAGCACAGATGAAGAGAAAGGGGATTTTTTTCTTTGAAAGGACCTTGTGTTCTGTATCTGCTGTAAGATTGCTTCATGTCTTTCAGAATCAGTCTTTAAAGCTGCCACTGGCTGGAGTTCTTGTTGCTGAATGTGTTTGGAATTGGGGTTTGGTTTCAGCCCTATGAATGAAGTGAATCTTGGTTTAAGAGGAAGAGTGGAATAGGGAAGTAATTTGTCCAAAGAAGAACAAGATATTACTGGAGAAGAAATCCTGCATTTTAACTAACTGCGAGAGGGTTAAAGGATTGACATCACCTATTTTTCTTTTGATAAGGTAGAAGTGAAGAGCCCTCATGGGGAAAATCATTGGACTTTCTTACAGGAAGTTTCTTTCTGCGCAGGGTTCTCAAGGGAAATTATAGTTCCCAGTGTGACAGAAAACTTTCTTTATAGGACACGAGGAACTTCAATTCAAAGTCCTGATACAACAATTGGTGGTTTATTTCCTCGCTATTTGACTTCCTGTTTTTCCATACCAACTGCTCTTCCCACAATACCATTTCAGAAAACACACTCGTGTGCTTGGTCCTTTGCTTACCCCCTGTAATCTTGCCAGTCCATGTAAGTGGAGTAAACCAGCAATGAAAGGTGGATAGGTTCAGTGTGTTGGGAAAGGATGTGTGTGTTTAATGTGTGATTCCTTGAATGGGGAAGAGGTTTCACTTGCCTACTCTGAAAAAACCCTGGTCCATTCAGGTGAATGAAGGTGCAGGCACCTGGGCAGTCCTGCAGCATTGCTCTGATTGAGTGTGTAATAAGCATGACTGTATGAGAAAATTCTCCATTTTATTTGTGAGATACTCCATGTACATTTAAGATACATGTTCTTTATGGGGAAGAGGCAAACTAGGCTTTGGTGCCATGATCCAAAGAGCTAGTGGATTTCATAGCTTTAATACTGTCGTGGTTTGAAGCCCCCCTCAAACAGTTCTGCACACTCCCCCCTCTTTCTTCCCCAGTCCCGGGGAAATGGGAAGGAGAATCCAAAGA
>JASSUY010034013.1:3314-35169 GCA_032466535.1 Forpus xanthops
AGCATGAAACTCAGAAAGTCCTTGGCCAGCCTAAACACTCCAAGCCATAACTATAAACACTGGTGTTACCAGCACTGTTCCCAATCCAAAAATCCAAAACACTGCTACATCAGCTACTGCTTAAAGAAAAACATGATTGCTGCTGCTGAACCCATGACAATGCCACATCTACATATCTTTTAGATACCTCCAAGGATGTAGACTCAACCACTTCCCTAAGCAGCCTGTTCCCCAGTACCCATTAACCCTTTTGGTGAAGAAATTTTTCCTAACATCCAATCTAAACCTCCCCTGAAACAACTTGAAACTATTTCCTCTCATCCTTTCACTTGTTACTTGGGGTAGAAGCTTGTATCTTATTCAGATCTGAGCTGCAGCAGTATCACGCATCACCTTCACAATAAAATGCCATCTTGCAGCCCGAGTCAGCAGAAGTGGTTGGTAACATATTGATGTTGTCATAAAGATGGATATTCCTGGGATGTAGAAGCACAAAGGATCCCAGAAGCCCTTGGGTATTAGAAATCTATTCTCATCCTACTGCTCCAACAGAATTATAGAGGAGAAATTCTGTCAGTTCTGTAGACATCTCCTCCTCCTCCTTAATGCCTTCCTTGGATGTTACAACAGGAAAAGGGCTACCTCCAGCTCAGTCTTTTATCACATTTGGTCTTCTGCACACAAGTTAAAATTAAGACAACTTTGACAGTCTGTCTCAAAGAATTAAAGCAGAAAATAAGTGGAATACACAGAAAGCTGCTTCAATTTGCAAAAACTAACCAGGCAAAGTATATTAAAATATGGCCTCAGCCACAAATCATCATTGGCTAAGAAGGCAGATCAATGGCACTTCAGATTGCCAAAAAAGAGAAGCAGAAGAAGATATTTATGGCTTTGAATGCCATCTAATACAATTTTTGTCAAAAAGTCTCTATGTGCACACACAGGCTGCAGATAGGTACATAAATTAAGTGTCCAGTGCTTACACAAAACTACTGACTTTGATTAAATATTGAACAACATTATTAGGTTAAAATTTATATATATAGATGAACTCCATACTTTGTTAATTACACATAAATTAAATAGATTTATTTGAACAAATACAGTTCAATAAATCCTCTTCAGGAATAAGTATGAAGGCAAGAGAGACTATTACAAGCAGCGGTTATTTAAAGCTGCAGACACGAAAGCTAGTCTCACCGTATAAACTACAAGCCCATTTTGTTTATTACTATAGCCTATCCATTTGACATCTACCCTAATAAATGGTTCTCAATAAAAAGCATGCAAGCACACACTATTCTCTTTGGCTCTTTTCGGAGTATTGAGGATCATTAGGCAGATCACTGACTTTCTGCAGATGCCTGCATAGTTTTCAAATTTTGATTAATCTCTTGAGATAAAATTTGCAACAGAAGACATGCTGAGCCAAAGTCATCAGTAGTCTACGAGGATGTGATTTTTGAAGATGACTTTACCCTCAGCTTTAGACATATTTGCAAGTCCAAAGTGGTTTTATTCTGTGGATATCCCCGCTTCAAAAAAACCAAAAAAATAACAATTCCTATCAAGAAAATGAAAGTACCAATCGAGAACTACTTCAACTGAGATGTTTATGTGACTATTCCCAGCAACAGACTTGTTTCTTAGAATGCTCTCCAAAAGCAGACATAATAGTGCAAATTAATTTTCTTTTAAACTTGGGCAAATATGTATACAGATTTTACTTGATTTGCCTATATTCTGTAAACAAAAGCATGCAAAAACTTTAATATAGTATAAACATGATAATCTTCTTTAGAAAGTTGCCAGTCATGGCTTAGAGTTGTAGTTAAGTGCCTAGGTAAATGTTTCAAGTAAGGAAGAATTAGTACCTTTGAAATCAACTTAGCCAAGGTTCCATATAAAATAATCCCCCAATATAAAAATGTATGTATCTGAAAAATCGTAATCGCATTAGCAGAATAGGAACAAGAAATGAGATATATTTTAGGTGCATCTGCAATCTTTTATGCTTCTCCAGTATATTTTAATGGTATTATTTAGAAACACATTTCTGTACCTGTCATGTCAGCCATGTTCTCAATGAGAACATCAGATTCTATTGTATTTTAAAGTATGATCTCAGAGGCATACAGAGCTAAAATGAAGGCAACATTTTATTAGTAGCTGTAGGGAACACTAGTTCTGGCTACTTTTGTTATTATTTATCTCCCAATATATATATGATCTGCTGCTTTTAACTTTATTGACTAATAATAATATTCACTGGAGACTTGGTCTTTCCAGCCTAGTGATGGGAAAGCAGAAAGATCACAAGGTAAAAAAAAAAAAAAAAAGTCCATTTTCTTAGGCACTTTAATGTATTGCTCCTAAGGGAATTCAAGTTGCTTTAGAATGGCTTAGAAATATATTGGTGGGCCCTTTACTCCTGAGCCAACTAAAAGCCCATCCATCTGTGCACAATCCAATGTAATAAAAGCACAGTGAAAAGGATACTTTCTGTACATTTTTCTTGTAAAGCCTTACTTGCATTTTATTGCCAACTCCACAGTAACTCTGTACAGACACTCTAAGTAAGATCAGGGTTATTTCTTTACAGGAGGTAAAACAGACAAGAAAAGGTCACAGGGCTGTGAGATTTCCTTTCAGACAATGAACAGGATTAGAAGTGAGTAAGGCCCAATGAACAGATTACCCTAAAATGAAACACAGGGATACCAAGGCAGAGCTCAGGGTCTGAGTTCTATGTCAGCAATCTCCCCGCAGCAAGTCTGGGATCAAGAAGTGGCTACTATCAACACTGGCATATATAAGTACACATATCTATATAATTCATCACAAGTGACCTTGATACATTTGTCCAGTTGAACAACAAAGTAAACAAACAAAACCCACTAAAAGTTTATCAAATTCAGCAGTTAAATTAACTTTGTCAGAAGAAAACCAGGAGCAGAAAATACATGAAATAAAGACAGGTTGCCTAGGTAGCCATAACTCTGCCATTTATCATATTTTAATTGAAACTAAAAACCAAGAAAGCAGGAAAGATGTTTCTGAGAAATCAAAAAAGCATCATCCAGCCACATCAAAATATGAGTATGCAACTGCAAGGAAACTCTGTCACCCACTCATTACTCATCAGTGTGGGCTCAAGAAACTGGTCATGGATGTGATCTTATGTGTGGACAACACAAAGCAGGTGAGCTACCATTACATTCGGTCGTGACAGTCTTAATAGCTGCAGAAGGAAACAATCTGAGTTTCTAACATTTAAGCTAATGCATTATGCTTCACAGCCAGTAGCAGAAACAGGTATCCCTGAAGTTACCATGCCACAGTGGAAGACCAGTGCTTTCTTAAAGCACACTTTTCAAGACATGGGCAAAAAAAAAAACCCACTAATTAGCTACCAATGAGATGTCACATACGATATTATGATAGGATATGCTAACTACTATGATGTTACATAGTAACCTAAAATAGGATATGCTGACAGATTAATTGGTACTGAAGCTCCCAGAGATATACAGGGAATTATTGCTCCTGTAAGCAAATGTGAGGTCAACAACAGCACTGGCTCTAGTTAGTCATGGGAAAGTATAGCTTCAGAAGGCTTCACCACAATGGCTCAAGTTGGAAGCTTTTGTCAAGAGATGCATCATTCCTGACAACAACGTAAGCCTCCAAAATTTTAGCAGTATTTTAATAAACCTCAAAAATTTTAGCAATACTTTAAAACATAGGGTCAGCTTCAGTGTCTTACTTATCTGGCACTACAGACATAGGAAGGACATTACACTTTGTTACAAACAAGGTTTGAGAGTTCTTATAATTTCTATTCAACTTCATCTACCCCATCTCCATCCACACTAAGCACCATGGGATGCTCACAGTACTTAATTAACAATAACAGTCTTTCCATGCCTGCATATTTGGTATGCTCATGGGGGAAGGAGGGAGAGGGAAACTAAGCGCATCTCTCTCTCAGTGTGTCCAGAGCCCTTGCTCTTCCCAGAGAAATCGAACCATGCAACTTCAGATAATCCCAACTACTAGATAAAAATCCAGCTACTTAAACACCTCTGAACTGAAGTAGTTGAGATGTCAAACCTGATTCTTATCCCTGCGAGTGAAAATTCTGAACTTGCATATCAGAACAATGGTAGGCGTCTCGTATTTTCCTATCTGCAGAAGCAAAACATTTTGTTCTAATTTACTCTCATAGGTATAATATACATTAATAAAAAAGGCAAATAATCTTTTTAATCACTTTTGATCATATGCAAACCTCCACCAGATCCAGGCAGCTCAGGGACTTTCAGTATTTAATCCAGTACTATATAGTAATTATTGAGTAGATTTAGAGCAGTTATAAAGGTTGTGTCTGCTCCCAATGTTTTTTACAGCCTTTTCATTTAAGTTCTCTGCTGCTGTTATATAGAATGTTTAATGTTACAAAACAGAGGGCAAAATTTCTGTTAGCTCTTCTGCCTAGATGCTGGCACACAGCCACAATCATGCTAATGAGATTCTCAAAGATTTGCTAATTGAATGAAATCATAGAAAAGTCATTTTCTGGTCTTCAAAGCTCAGATTCTGTCTTCTGATTTGTTTAAATCAGGCTCAAATGTTGAATAAGTGCTTTACGGCCCACTTGTGAGAAAATACAAGGCAACAGGGGTAAAGGTAACAGACAATCATTAAATACAAGACGAGATGGTGCAGTCACTGCACCAAGCACTATTATCATGTAGCTACATCCAAAAGCATTCTCTTTTGGGTGAGACATACCACTCTTTGCTTTTCTGTAAAGTGCTTTGTAAATGTGATCATTTCTGCTTCCCTTGCCACCAAGACAACCAGACTGTTCAGATTTCGTTTCATTAAATCCTCAGATTAGCACTAATATCTTTCCCATTATCTGCTTACTAACATATTCCTATTTGTATATAAAAGGTAACAGAAGTCTTCCTCTAGAGCTCTATGCGCTCCATATGCAGCTGCCCTGCCTGTATGCCTGGGACTGCAGGGACACGAGCACCCCATTTTCTAAAATTTGGCTGAACTTTCATAAACCCCTGCTTTAAACACACCAGTCAAGTGCTTTTGCTTGGTTTTATTAATTGTTCTTTTTTTTTTTTTAGTTAGTAAAATTATTCCTTGTCCCTAAACTAGTCTGTAAATGTAGCTAGAAGACATTCAGAAAAAAATACTGTGAATCTAACAGAACAAACCAGATAAAAACAGTGTTCTTCTAAACACTTCCGTATTTTTAATTACTTGAAAACATTTGCCTTAAACTGCTGTGAGGTCAAAAAGAAAACAAACTCCACAAATTCAAGTTCTTCCCTGAACCATTTTGCTTCAGCTTTCAGGTGTCACTGCAACAAATCCTACTAAGATAGGCTGTAGTGTCCTCCTCACATACTTCTATCATGTCATAGGCTGTCTGAGCAACGAGATTATGCTGAGAACAACGGTATGCTGTTTATTCGTTCTACAAGTTTGCTGCTTGTTTATTCCATACTCTTACAGTCAAACCCTGCCTCCACTGCCCACGTCTTTCTCAGTCTGTTGTGGTCACTGGGCTAAGTCTTGACTGTCTTAATCGCTGCTTGATGACTCCCAGCAGCGTCTAACTACGACGTCAAGCACAGACCTCTGAGGGAGTGGGCTGAATAAGAAAGTTCACCAGACTTAAATGACCATTACAGTTTTGGGTAAAAAACAAGGTCTAATCTGAGCGGGAGACTGGTCTGTAGAGGAACACAGTTTTTAGAAAATAAATAAAAACTTGCATACATTAATCCTCTTGGACAAAAGATATATTCATGTTGGTTTGCCCTTTTTTAAGTACAGATAATAACCCTTTATATTTTAAATAACAATGACTTTCTATACTAATTGTTTTTTGTGTCTCAGTGGTGAAGGCTTTCAGGGCTTGGAAAGCAAGTCAAGACACTGAACAGCGTGTGTGTACACAAGATGACAGCCTTTGGCAGGGGACACCAAAGGCATCAAAATACGGGTGAGCACAGCAAAGGGCCACCTGTGTGCATCAGGGATGATGGGGCAGCCTGCTAGAAATCTGGCATGCTGCTCAAATGGGAGACGGGTAACCTGAACTTGATTTCTGTGCCTGACTAGTGGATGTTAACTTGCTGAATATTTTTACAGCTTTATAACTGCTTTATAGGCACTTGGGCCTACTATCGTCAGTCTTTTCCCCCCCCCTCCTTCACTGGTGGACACTACACTCCTTAAAAACATGCACCCTTAAGAAGTGGATGTCCATTACAAAGATTTTCTGCTTGATTTTAATCCAAAAGAGCTGTCACTAAGCTGATATTTTCTAATTAAAGCCTCCTTTGCTCAAGTTCTTTTTTGTCTTGTGGAGCATCTATCAATCAGGAGTCACTGCAGGATGCACTGGGTGGCAGGAGGCTATTTATTCCCTTCCCCCAACACCAGACACTGATTCTTCTTTCCCTTCCTCCCTCCCCCCCAACTTCATTAAGTAAATGCACTGAATAAACCTTAACATCCCAGTTAAATCCTATTGGCCCTGGATTTGCTGCTTAATACTAAAACCCAAGCGACCCATTTTTCTCCTGTTGATACTTCCACTGCTGATAGCAGCCAGCAGAGAAAAATATCCAACCTTATTTTAAGGTAAGAAACAAAACCCAGAGAATTCATCACTCTCTCTGCCGCTCCTCGTGAACTTTACGTAAGCTCTGCTTCGTGTGTCAAAGCCTCCCTTGCTTTGTGCTTCATAGGCAACACAGTGAGCCTGTTGCTTAGCAAGTGAATGCAACAAAGTGCATCTGCTCTTAAAAGGGCGACAAGGCCTCTTTTAAAGAAAAATGATCTTGCAAAGTCTATGAAAACAAATACCTGTGCATGCTACAATCTCCAGTCATGACGCTGTTATGAACATCAGAAAATGGACTGAAAATCTTTGGGAAAGACTAAAAAGAGTAAACCGTTTCAGTGCTACAGATTCAAGTTCCTACCCTTACATTTTGCTTTAAACTATTAAATTTGTCTTCCCAATTTCATGTATGCAACAGAACAGGCTGAAGATTATTCATCATCTCCATGTCTCCTGGCAGCCAGTCCTCCCATTGTACCCCAGCTGTAATCACTGTACCTAATCTCACCTCAGCTCAGTTACCAGTGATTACAGCTGGGGTACGAGTTCAGTTTGTGATGACAAGTGGGAATTCCAATGGTCACTTCCCAGCTCTCGACTCTATTCCCAAAGCACCGGAACACGGCTAACCATCCAGCTGTAACGTCTCCCAGCGACAGCATGCAGAACTTTGGCTCCTGACTGCCCCTGGGGCCGCCAGCCTTCCTTTGCTCCTTGCTCCACCAGACTTCTGACCTCACTGCCCTCCTCAAAACATCATCACCATGACTACCATGCGTTTTACCACAGCATCCGCCACTCCAAAACCCTCACCGCCTGCAAATGCCTCTTTCACATTTAAGCCACACATACCTGTGGTTGCAGCCACATCCCCCATTAGCATAGCAAGTTTCCCCACAACTCTGTGCCAAAGTGATAGATCCTTTCCCTATTGCAGGGTTCCCCCAGCAGTAGTCCCTGCACAGCATGCTCAGCCCCAGCCCCCAGTGCAAGAAGGACAGCTCACCCACTGCTCCCTCATGTCCTGTCCTGCTTCCCCATCACAGAGCACCTCAAGGGGTGCAAACCACTGTGATTTGACTAGGACAACCTCTTGCCCAGCAACTGGCTCTGTGGCAAGCAGCTTCACACATGGAAAACTGAACGCTCCCAGCGCCGCTTGAAAAAGTCGCTCATCACATTTCCAGTAATCTGTTGGAGAAGGCTACTCCAGATTGCTCTCGGGTATCCAACCAATACAGCAGTCTTCAGATCTGACTTATATTCTTAATACCTCATTTTACGTTAGTGCCAGACCTCAGTGCTCTACGATACCAAGGCCAGTTTCTGAGAAGAAAGACTGCATCCTGAAACACCTACCCCATGCACACCCAGCCCTTCGCCCAGAAAATTCTACTGGCACTCAGAGGCTGCAAAGGCTGAAAAGAAGCAAGGAGCCTGGACATTTGGTAGAAATTCAGTTATCCTGAATAAAAATTGTATTTACAAAGAACCTAAAAGGAAATCTAATCTAACGCTGAAGATATGCAGCACATTACACATTAAGATTATAAGTACAATGTCTATTATAAGAAGGCTTTCAAATAAAACCACTCTCTCACTGACTGTGCACTTGCGTTAATGTATTTCTTACCAATACCACTAATGGAGCATTCATCATGTTTCTAGCATCTCTGAAGCAGCAAGGAAAAAATATATTGAGCCATGCAAAAATAAAATGCACGTATCCATGTTGCTACGCGTTATCATACTGCACAAACTCTATGCTGAAATATAGTCCTTGAAGGAAGTAATTGCAACTTACTCCAATATTACAGAAATATTCAAACCAGCATGAACTGGGGAGCAAGAATGACTAGGCAGGGCACCAGTAAAACAAACTGGCTATATTCTTGAAGTCTTATTTTTGCAGCATGGACACAGGTGAAAGAACGTAAAGGGGCAAAGTCTTTTGTGAGGAAGTCATTTCAGATTGGAAGAAAAGTAAAAATATCTTTGCCTGCCTGATAATAGATAAAGAAGGTATGGAGTAATAACCACATGATGAATCAAGCCTTTCCTGTCCTTGAATACAAGCAACAGAATACCAGATAGATTATGTACTTATTAATAGGTTTATAAGTAGGTATGTCTCATCTTTTCAGTTTATTTTTTATAAACTCTTGCCTGATTATAGTATGGCCGATGTCTGGGATCTATTTTGAACCATTCTCAGAGACAGTTCATGAACTCTGCATCACGAATCTTTGCAGGGATGAGCAGTGGACAAATGGATTATCGGCTGCTCAACTCCATCTTTTACTATTGTGCTACTTCTAAAACCATATATAACAGAAACAACCAAGACTGTCTAGTCTAGTTGTAAGTAAGCACACTTTTAACAGCAGTTGGTTTGGGTTTAACATTTGAAGATAGACACACAGCGATTTCCAGCTATGACTGCATTTGGTATCTATAATATACGCAAGAACCCCTAAAATACAATTAACGGAGTGTTTATTTTTCCAGCAGTACTGGTAGGATTATCAGAAACCCAAACAGAAGCTCTGCATTAAACACACTCATATCCAGTGCAACAGGACGTTCTAGCTGCTGGATCAAAGAGATTTAAGCACGGGTTTTGGCGCACAGTAACAAATATCTTGCACCTTTAAAAATAATAGTGATATTAATAACAATAATAAAAAAAGAAGTCCAGAGTCATCTCTTCCCACTGTTAGCATAAAGCTACCACGTATTTCTTAACTTTTCTCCAGGAAAAACACTTTGAAGTTCACTTTTCCTCCCCTGCACAACACACGGGATGACAACTAGACAGTTTGCTTAGGCTGTTTACATTAGCAACTTAAAAGCAAACAAAAAAGGCTCCAGAAACATTAACAGCCGATGCTAATACTCCAAGATACAGGATAACATTCCAGTTTAGCTACTTTTGAATGCGACGCTGGTTTACAGGATGCCACAAACTTCTTTGCCCCCGCTGTTTTCCCCGGCCTCTCCCCATTTCACGTTAAACTTGCAGAAAAATATTAACTGGGGACACGCTCACAGCCCCCCAGCTTCCAGAAGGATACTATCGCGTGTAAGCCCCGGAGCTGCCGGCTCAGGCGGGGTTACTCACCCAAGGAAAGCTCACACTTTCCCACCGGCAGTCCCCGATGGGTAACTTAGCACAGTTTACTCGCGCGGGTGACAAACCAGCCCCATCTCCACACAGATCACCTCCACAGCAACTTGTTGTGCTCAATCTTTTAACGACTTGGCTCATCGCTGTCCAGGGGCGTGCAGTGAAGAGAAACTCGGCCCCTCAATTACCCGCAGCAGCGGCAGCGCGCTCCCCTCCGACAAGCTCAAAACAAAGCAAGCCCCAAACCCACCCGCCCGCTGCGGGCAGTAAAAGAGGGGTTCTCCTCGCTGCCCCCTGCCTCATCCCGGTACCCACCTGCTGAGAGCCCCACGCCCGGCCGCAAACCCGTTCTGCCGCCTTCTTCCTCTTCTTCCTCCTGCCGCTGCTCCCGCGGGCCCGCGCAGCAGCCGGGTCCCGCCGCGCCGCCCGAGCACGGGCAGATGGCCGAGAGCCCCGAGCGCTGCCACTGCGGAGCCAAGCTGGGCTAGGCTGACCTGGTGTGGTGGGGTTCCTGTCCCTTTTCCTCTTCCCCTCCTTCTTTTTCCCTTTTGTCCCTTCTCCCTGTTTTTCCTCCCTTCTCCCCTCGTTTAGCCCCTGGCACATAAACCCTAGTCAGCCAGAGTGCGCTCACAACACCCCCTCCACCAATCATTTCAATTAGTGCCACATGAGAGGAGCTTTTGGCCAAAATCTGCTTAAGAAAAGGGCCAGAGGGCAGGGCAATCTCCTTTGCTCAACAATGACCAGAAGCTGCTATAAATAGCCAAACAAAAGCACTGTTAAGGCCAGGAATGTCACATCGTAATGTAATAAAAATTGTAAAGATAACGATGTATACCAGAAGTACAAAGGAAGAAATAAAGGCGAAAAAAAAAACCACGAGAGAAACAAAGATTAAAAGCAGTCGCCAGCCACCTTGCTACCCTCTCCTCCAACATGTAACCTTGTAATATGTTATCAAAGTCGTATATTTCTGTGTGCCAAGCTGCTACGTTCTGGAGGTCCCAGGCAGCTCCCCCACAATCCCTCTGTGACAGCTGCATCCTAGTATTTATAGGTACCCAAGTCTATGCACTTTATATAAACAAGAACAGTGACCAGAGCTGCTCAGAGGTAACCCCACAGGTACATGGCATCACACCAGTAGTACAAGCAATGACTTCTCTAAATTAAAACATCGACAAGAAGCTCCCAATACACTAATAAATAAATCAGTGCATTAATACAGGACAACTTGCTTAGATTTATATCAAGACTGGGGGACTTAATCTGATTTCAACATGTTTTACACCAGTATATTCCAGCATTGTGAGCGAGGAGAAACTCCAACGTGAGGTTTCCAACTGCACAGTGAGTTAGAGCTGAGGACTAACAAAAAAATATATCCCCAAACACCCCTGACCAAGCAGAGTGCTCCACCAGCAGTGCACTAGACCCAGACCTCCTGCACCACTTTGCAAACTTGTAGTTTATACTGTGCAAGTAGCTAGACACTGTCAGCTCTGACATGGGGAGGAGACAACAGGGCAGGGTATGAGAAGGGAGTGGTTTCTATCCCATTTGGCTTCTTGTAAGCTCTGCAGTGCCTTTGGGATAGTAATTTCCAGTCTGCTGATGGCAGGATGACAACAGCTAGGTTCATCTGAGGAGAAACTGATAGTCACTGTCACCTAATTCCCCACCCAGACATTCCCAAACAGAATCACTGCAAGGGGACAGCACTCTGCTGATGTCCCTCCAACTGAAGTCTCAGTATTTACACACAAGTGTATGTAAAAGTAGTTACTCTGTTGACTAACCTCATGCTCTTTCAGAACTCATAAAAGCTATCAGAAATGATTCGTTTCCTCTGTTCAGTTTCTACCAACTGAACAATAAACTTCTCTTTTACTACAAATAAATGTTATTTTTTTTTTCCATTTCATTCCCATGATCATAATTGTTTGTCCTGTTGCAGTGAACACTGTTTTCTCATCCTAAACCCATTCACATACAGGCTTATCCTCAAAGCACCCTTATCCTCAAAGGATGTCCAGAGATGGTTTTTGCTGCTTTATTAATTGCCTGAGTTTAAGCATGTGCCCTACTTAACAAAGAGCGTACTTTTAGAAGATCATTCGAAGAAACACATTTTAAAGAGAGAACATTTAAATGAAGCTCATGCAAAACCCTTGTCCAGAAAATCACATGTATAGGCTTGCAAGAGCAAAACTGCCCACAAGATTTCTAGACTTCCTAGTTTGAGCAGGCAAAGAAACATTCTTCGTTTCAACAAAAAGCATGCAGTAACCCAGACTGCACAGATGCAGAACAATAACGCCAGTACAAACAACACAGACTAAGCATTGTCGGGCCAAAGCTGCCGGCCTGTGGGCTGACAAAGCACTCCCTGAAGACAGAGGAGAGAGAAGCAGAGACCCCCATTCTGGCACCATCAGGGTGGAGGTCCATGTATCCCAGCCTAGCAGCCAGAGGTATGGCAGAACATCCATATGTATCTGCAAGGTACTGCAGTGTAGCTAATAAACCCTACTGGTTCTACCTGCTAATTTCTGTGTAAGTTCCTGCTTTGACTTCAAGCAGTACAAAGATGGGTGGCTGCAGCAGCTGTACAGACATGCTTCCCATTGCAAAGATGTGGACAGAACCTTTGCTGGAGGAGAAATAAGCTATCCTCAACAGTAAAAAACCTTCCAGGTGAATAATGAGCTTACCTGGGAATAAGCATGACTTATGACTTAAATAGGTGCACAGTTGTAACTGAGTAACAAGACAGCAAAAATAAGTCACTGATGGAGTGAAATGCAGGATTGTGTGAATGGCATGAAAATCCAGCTGGCCAGGCAGGTGAATAAATCGGTGGAACTAAGCCACTGATGTCAGAAGTGGAAGAAAAATATCCTTCTCTCTGAATATTGGATGGGTTTTATGTCTTTCACTTCCTGGATCAGCAGTCATTGCAGAGTTCAAAGAGCAAAGAAAAGATTATAAACCCAAGTTATTTTCTCATTTTGCCAAGAGGCCTTGTCTGAGTTGATCTGTCTTGACCTTGTTTTGCGTGCTGCTTTCCTACACCAGCTTTTCCAACCTATGGATAGAAAGGGTGGAAGAATCTTGCAAACTCTCTTAAAAAGAAGCTGAAAAATGTAACATAAGGAAAACTGCATGTATAGAAATATGCCTATTAAAATATAGAGGTATTCAGAAGAATTGTCCTCTGTAAGTTTGAAAGTATTCAAAACACCATTTGCTTTATGGATCAAAATGCTGTATTGATGATAAATCTAAGAGACAGGTGACAGAAATCTCCATGAGCAATATCCCTAAATGAAAACAAATAAAGAAACAATACTGTTTACTTTGTAAACATTTTAGTGTACATTTGCAGTTTTGAACTGTTCATTAAATATTCCACAAATAGATCAGGATAAGGCTTCTTGTGTTACAGGAAATGGAAACCTGGATCAGATATACTGAGTCCTAGTGTTTGACATAATTTCCTGGAGAAGACAATCTATAAATGGAAAGCTATCCTCAAGCACTGGTTGAAATTTTCCCTTAAACACTGTTTTGTTTGATAAGTGAAAACTGACAACACCACCACATCATCTGGTATTAGTGTTCTTTTCTGTTACACATCCCTGCCCTTGGAAAAAAAATAATAATGGATTATGCGATTTCTTTGTCTGAATAAAATGTTGCAGTTCCGGAGATAAAGACGTATTCAGCTGAGCAATTAAATAGCTAAATAAATGAATCAGCAGAGCAGAAGTGACAGGTTTAATTACTGCTTAGAGCTAGGAAGGGGAACTAATTATGGGGTTCATGAACCGCATGCCATTCTTCTCCTTAAGCATGTGCTTTGATTCTTCTGGATCAAGCTCTGCAAAGGCAGTAGCACCACGCACCAGATGTAAAAAATTAAAAAATAAAAAAAAAAACTATCCAAAATTTGGAAATAAAGTCTAATCTTTGCAGAAAGAATAGTCAATACTCTTTTAAAAGCCCATGTTCAACTGAGTCAATACCATGAGTTAGAGGAACTTTCTTTTAAATAGGGAAGCACTAAAAATGTAGTTCTCCAAAAAAAATGAAAGCACAATGAAGTTCACTGAATGTGAATAAACCAAAGATTGCAGCAGAAAGCTGCAGTAATCGAGGCATAAAACATGTAGCTCTATCAAATGATTAGGAGCCCTATTCATAAGAAAGTATCTGTAGCTGGGAAGCCTGAGAAAGCTGTTGATGTTAGCTCTCTTCTGATTTGGTCAGTCCACCACAGGAAGCAATACAATTCAAAAGATGCTTTTGTGGCCACCAATTGCAAAGCCACTAGCAGTAGAAAAAAACTGTTCCTCAGTTTCTGCCTCTTGTCCCATTTCTCTACTTTGCATTTACTCTAACAGCCAAATTTTATTCTAGTTTGATAAGACTCAATGCGTTTTTTGAGCTCCATATTAAAATCATGAGCCTTGCGGTATAGTCCTATAAACACAGAACATTTCCTCTCATTAGTGGGAGGGAAAAAGGGCAGAAAACCCTGTGTTCTGCATCCGAATCTCATTGTTCAATGAATTGCATAATTTTTATGAGTTTTCAGCTATCTTATACAGATTAAAAGAGAAAAGGAGGAGGAAGGGGAAGGAGAAGGGGAAAGGGAAAGGGGAAAAAGAGAAAATGGGGAAAGGTAAAAAGGGAAAGGGGAAAGGAGAAGGCAAAGGGAAAAGGAAAGGGGAAGGAGAAAGGAAAAGGAAAAAAGAAAGGGAAGGTGAAAAAAGAAAAGGGGAGAAGGGGAAAGAAGGAAAGAGGGAAAGGGGGAAGGAGGAAAATGGAGATGCAGCAAGCTATATTTAAAAAAAAAAAAGAATGAGTGGAGGTAAGAGAGAAGTCTTTCATTCATAGCCAGTGGGTTTCTAAAATTAAAGTCTGGATGTTGTGATGTCTTTTTTAGCACACTTTTAAAAATCAACACGTTTGCCTCTTCCTAAATATGCTGTGAAGAAAGAGCTAAATAACCGCAGAGCTGACCTCGTGCACCATTCTGAAAAACAATCAGACCTTCTGCTCTGCTGGCTTTGAAAATATTTAAAAAGCAGAACAAAATGCAAATATGCAAAACCACCTCATGGCTGGGAAGGATCGAAATCCACCCCAGCTGTGGTCGTGTTCTCCTTCCACACCACTCATAATTCCGCCAGAATGAAAATAATCACGTGCAAACCTAGAGATGGGGGTGATCCATGGAAAGGCTCACTGGAAAATCACAAATGTCATCATCATCCAAGATTACAGCATCAGCTCTGTCTGGATGAAATTCTGTTCTCTAAAGGCAGGCAAAACCAAGGTCTATTGCATCAATAAAGTCTAACATGAACCCCTGTCTTCAAAATCAGTGTCTGAGATTCTGTATCAAGGGAGATTGTATCTGCAGGGAACCAGGAGCATTGTATATACAAGATAAAATAAAACCAGGATTTATTATTTTTTTCTTTATGGAAATATGATATAGCTCTATAAAAGTGGCATCCCTTGCCTGGAATTCCAGTGCAGTTAGATCACAGGAAAATGCACTTTGTACGAGCTGATCTTCAAAGAAGACACTATATCCAAAACATTATGTACAAGTTGCATTAGCACTCATACCATATGAATTTTACAGCATCTGTTATCCATGTTAATACAATGTGATGTCTACAGAGAGTCACTAATGTACTAGAGATCATGAACCTTGCAGAACACTTGTACAACTGATATCTCATAGTAGAGATATTATGATGGTATAAATAATCTCAGTGGAGCATGAGTGGTTGGAAAGGACTCCATGGGCAGCTAGGCAGCAAACTGGAAAGGACAAAGGTAGAATATACTCTTGGTGCACAAGTCTTCTGATGTCAGGAGGCAAAACCTGCTGTATTTATCTGACAATCTCTGCCAGGCTGGAAAAAGACCATTTAAGCATCTAAGGCACCACTCTCAAGCTAGACATGATCAGCACTCGCATTTGCATGCAAGAGCACAGCCCCAAAGGAGTGCAGGCCATTTAGAAGAGTCAGCCTTCCTCACCACCTGGGAGGAAGACTGACTCTGAATCCACCATCTTCTGCTCTCACTGCAAAAGAACCTCAAGGGATAATTAAAACTGTAGTCATGGTTAAGTATAGACCAGAAGTGAATTTGTCATTTTTTTATTTATACCCTTTTGCTCTCAATCTTGCACTTGGATGTCTGCCCTTAAGTCTTGCTTAACATTATTTTGCAGTGTTTCACCACCCAGCCAGTTTGGTACTGTGGCGAAACAAGATTAAACAGAGTGAAACCAGTAGGTTCTCAGCAGAAAACGAAGAAGGGTGTATAGGGTGGATTGAGACCTACGTGTCTCCACTTTCAGGGTCATAGAAGCACAGAGCTGGCAAGTGTTTCCTTCCTATTTCCATAAGGTCAGTAGGGGATGGAGGCAGGACTTCAGTAGCAGGGAAAGATTAGCTCTAATAGGCATGAACTAATTCCTCTCCAGCAAAAAGCAGATGGCAAAGCAATACTCCACAGTTATGAGTAAGCCCTGGGTTTTCAAACAGGCTCTGACTCCATGTTTGGCTGTTACAGGGACTGTAGCAAGTCATCTTTCCCTGCCGTGGGGAGCGTGCCAACTTATCAAAGCTGCCCTTGGGAAAGTTTGCTTGTGAAGATTTACAAAAGAGGTGACAAAGTATGTCAGTCGGTGTAAGGGGAGTTGCTTGTTGACTGGTGCAAAGGAAAAATTACTGTGTTCTTTGTAAAAAGTCTAAATAACATTTATACACTACTAATCACAGAGCTAAAAATAATTTTACATCACCCATCCTTTCTTCCTTTAAAACTCAAAGAAGCATTTTTTTAAAATATTTTTCTTTTTTATTATTATTATTTTTGAGGACCCTATTGCATTTTGCTACTTTTCATTGAGTAAACATCCAGTCTTCACTGAAGACCAGTATAAAAATTTCAGGCTCCTGGACAATAATGACAACTGAAATAACGGGAGCCACTGTCCAATCCAAAAGCTGAAGTAGGCACCTGGTCATGATACCGTGGGGGTTTTCACTGAGAAGGGCAAGGATGCCTGCATACAAACCTCAGAGCTTGCTTACTGTTGGAAAAGTTGTATCTGACAAAAAAAAAGAATAAAATACAATGTACCAGGAAGCATGTGAACCAAGCCTGAGCAAAGCTCAGAGAAGTGGCTCCTTTCTCCTAGTGCAGTGGTATACAAAAGAAGAAGTAGCCATAAGGAGTTTGAAATTAGGAGTAAGAAATCTGATCCTCACAAGCCTCACAGTTCAACCCTTATCCTACCAGAGGTAACAAAAAGGGGGATTATAATACTGCTCACTGTGACACATTTGAATTATTAGAATAAAGAGTTGTCATGTTTTCTAAAACCAGAGAAGCAGTTACATTGAAAAAATCTGCTACTTTGAAAAACACTGAGGGAATGTCACAAGTACAGGATGGACCAAGAGAACAATGCACAGATCTAATTCCATCACCTAAGGTCTGAGGTTTGCCAACTTGAAGGAACAAAACTCCAGTGCACAAAAATCAGTCAGACAGTTGTGAAACAGATTTGGGATGTTTCGCTTCTAGATTCTGAATTTGGCTACTGAATTTGTAATCTCTAGGGGTGCCCATGGCAGAAAGTGTAGAAATTACGAAGCCAAAAATGCCCAGAACACAGAGAAGTTGGAAAATCAAAACTGAAACCTGCTTCATGGTTCAAATCTCAGATGTAGACAGTAATGGCAGAATATTCACCCATCCTAAATTAAAATTGTTTTTAATACTAGCCTGTTGGATTCACAACAAAGAACCTGGGGTAGAAAAAAGAGAAACTGAGATAGCCAGGAGCAGAGAATGAAATGCTGATAATGCCGCCTTCATTTTGGAATGAGCACCGTGGGACATACCACATTGAGGCCAGGGATGCTCCCTGAATTTTTAAACATGAATAATGCTACGATTATTCCTCATTTAAGACTAAATATTTTGCATGCATTTTATTCTAGAGCCAACACAAGACTTTCAACTGCCCACACAAAATTGACAGTCAGTCCTCCTAAAATAACAGATGGGACATGGCCAACCCTGCCTGCCACAGAAAAGTGGGGAATTGCAATGGAGAGATTTAGAGGATCCATGCTGCTAATCTGGCTGCCTCCAGGGATTGGTACCAGTCATCACAGCTGCCGGCACTAGGCATTCTATCAATAGTTTCCACTCCTACTTTCGGGGCAGCAGCAGTTTCAGACAACCTGTTTTTTCCTGTCCTAATATGGACAAAATTATGGGGCACAGATGTTAAGGGATGTGCACTGTCTTCCCAGCAGCCTGCTACTTTAGTCGATTTCTACATTGCCTGTGCTCACCTCCAGTCCAGTTTGCTGCTGGAAGCTGAGGGCTCGGTTTAACTTTGCTTCTTCGACATTCTCAGAAGATTCAACAAAGACTACGTTCACCGGTGTCAAAATTCTTCTGAGTGTCATGGGCCTTGACCCTGAGTGCATGAAATCCACTTTTTGTCAGTCTTAAATTCTATCTCCAGGGTCATCAGTATATCATTCTCTAAAAGGCAAACAGTTCATCTCTAATGATCAATATTTTTTTAATATGCTGCCTGTATTGTGCTCTTCAGCTTCCTTACAAAAAGAGTTTGAGTGCAATGAAATTCTTAATGTAAAAGGCTACTGTGAGACATTTCAATATGCTGGTGCAACATAAGAGTTATCAGTGTGCCAGAGTAGAGCTTGGTTAGTTTGATCAGGAAAATACTGAAGAGCTGTAGAGTAAATAATAGATTTAAAGCCAGGAACAGCTTTGAAGTGTGTATTGGCAGTCCCTCATTGTACAGTAGTGTCAGAACATGTGTTGCATCAATATTGGCAGATAACACTAAAATTTCAGTAAATATTAGTGCTTTGAGCTAGAGTTATTAAAGCCTTATGCAGGTATATTTGTTACAGCTTTTCTGAGGGATTATACCATTGTTGACCAAGCCCACTGCTATAGCAACAACAGGAAAAAAATCACAAGCCAATAATTTTAACATAAAACTATACTTTGCCATACCATGATGACTTTTTATATCCAACTTTATGTCCTACTTAACATTTCTAAATTTCCTACTAAATAATTCCATTATTTTTTTTTTAATGTCAGAAAGAAGAAATATTTCAGTGATGCTGACCAAGTTCAGACCCCTTCTCCACCCACAAATTTCCACTGTGCCTTTCGAGATTCACTTTGTCTTTCAATGCCTTAGCTACCTGGATATAAAATAATAACCTTGTACTACTTCACAGAGCTGCTATTAGCACAGCCCATTTAGATCCTGGAGTGCTGTAGCATTATGGGAGTAAAATGCTTTATCTATGTGCCATTTTGTGTGCACGTTTTCAATCAAACTTTTTTAAAAAAATAAAGCTCTCTCTTGAACATTGCGTTTTCATTTTCTTTTCTAACTTCCATCCCTTTGTTTTGTTTTGTACTGTGTTGTGTCTCCTGGTACAGGCTTTTTTCTCCTTCAGTCACATTTCTGTGTCATAAAACTGTGATGAGGTTTCTCTTATATCATCTTTTCCACCATTGCATTCTTCTCTCTCCTATATTGTCAGGCTTTCTAGATTGAGTATAGATAACTATTCCAAAACTTACTCAGATATTGGTATCTCCTTTCTTATTGCCCCAAGCCTTTCTTTTCCTGTCTATATACCATTCTGCTTTCCCTCCTAAAAGCATTTTTTTTGCTCTACAGAGGTGAAGAAGAGCCCTGCATCAGCAAGCACTCATTGGTTAGGAGGCAGGGAAATTAGAAAAGAGTGGATGATCAGAGAGCTTTTATTCAGGATACATGTAGGCCTTTAGCTATGTGTAAAACACCTCAGAAGTAATGCATGCTTCAGGGCAGGGATGGTGTCTGCCTGAAGTAATAATTTCTCCAGTGCTCAGTGCAAAAAAGCTGCTAACCTTGCAGAGGTCTTATAGTTGCTACAGCTCAAAACCCAGGAGGCTCTTCAGGTTAAATCTTACATCTTGGTCTCAACTGGGAAACAAAATCAAAGCTGCTTCATATTACAAAACATGTGGTTTATGGGCTGATCACCTGATGGCTCCCAGCTGCTTATTCCCATGGTCTGTGCAGTGGACTTTCAAAAAGTGCAAAACAGAAGTAATCAATACTGTCATTTACCTTGATTTCATTCGTTCGGAGGATCTAGATCTGTTCTTAGAAAAAGAAGTTAACAGTCTCATCGTTAAGCCTAATTAAAAATGATGGTTGCAACTACAACTGCAATTTGGCCTTTCAAAGAACTCAGAATCCACCAGAAGTTACTCCCAGAGGAAGAGCAGGTATGATATTTATATGTATAGTGATAATATTTTTTTACATATACTTCCCTTTCAGGGCTCGTAAGTACATTTTAAAAGCTTGATAATTTTTCAGTTCCAAAAGGTGAGCTATCTCCTCCATGCATATCTGGAGAAATGTTGAAGTTGGTAATATGATGCTGGAAAGCCTTACTTTGTTAGGGCTCAAAACAGACCCATTATTTTTGTGGAGAGCAGCAGTCTCAGGGAGAAATCAGAACCTCTCCTCTTGGAGTGGCTCATGAGCAAAAGCACACAGGACTAATCCTGCAAGGCACTGATATAATCCAGTACCATACTTTGCTGCTTTAGGGTGCAGTGCACAGCCACTGCTGGGATATACTCAGGAATCATGTCTGTATACACCTGTATGTTTACACAAGATGGAACCTGCCATTTGGAGTCTGCTGATGAGTGGGGAAATCTCAGCATCTGCCCAAGGATGAAATTTGTCTCTAGAGTCTCTGCTTGCTATTGAAATCCCATCAGAGCATCTGGAACTTTTGCTGTCTCAGTCTTCATAATTTTTTGGGATGAGACACACACACGCGTATATATCCATATCTAAACCTCTGTGTATATCTGGGTATAATTTTCATAAACTACACAATTTCATAAATGAAGAATATTCCTAGAACGCATCCCTCTGAACTGTAGTGCAAGCTGCAATGAAACCTTTGATATTTCAGAGGTGATTATTTTCGTATGATCACTTTTTCATTTGCCTGTGTATATTTTCCCAAGCTGTTTTTTCCACCTTCCACTCCTTCTCTCTTATCCCTTATCCATACATGCTCACAACAACCTTTCCTTTCTCTATTAATTTGTTGCAGATGGTTTCCTTTGATTTTTTTTCCCCATGGTTTGAATTTTGAGTGTTCCCTTCATGTTTTAGTGCCTTTTCTGAGGGGACACAAAAGAGAGAAAGAAATTCAGAAAAAGAACAATAATTTAGAACTTTACCTACATACCTCATGTCTGGTCATTTCTGGGGGGAAGGCAGGGAACATGCGAGGAGAAACTCCCCAGAATTCTCATTTTTTTCTAGACTCTTTCAATACATAGCACAGTAAAGGAGATTACTAGAAGTTATTCTGCAAGTGGAAGTAATTTCCCACCCAGAAAAATAGAAAAGAATATCAACTCTGGCAAGTTAAATTTAATAAGACCAGGCAAAAAAGATTTTGAAAAGTAATTTGCTAAAGGCATAAAACCAATAATAAAATGGTTTTTAAGCACATGAGAAACAGGAAGTCTGACAGAAAATCCGTACGGCTGATAAGTAACTGGAGTATGAAAGGGGAGCTCAAATAAGATCAGACTGTACACCAGCAAAATGAAAACAATTCTTTATACAGTTGTTCACTGCAGAAAATACTTTGGAAGTTCCCAAGCCAAACCCTCTCTTTACAGGGAACAAGCCACGTAGAACTGTTTAGACAATAGGAAATACAAGTTCAAGTAAATGGTCACTCTTCACAATGCAGAAAGCTTTCTAGTGGATCAGGACAGTGAAATGTGCTGCTTAACACAGTCATAAGTAATTTGGGTGAGGCTGATTAGTGAGGCCTATGGGGATGCTGGGGAGGGACTCTTCATTAGGGACTGTAGTGATAGGACAAGGGTAATGAGTTCAAACTTAAACAGGCTGGACAGAGCCTTGGGTGGCATGGTTTAGTGGGAGGTGTCCCTGACCATGGCAGGGGGTTTGGAACTAGATGGTTTTAAGGTCCTTTCCAACCCTAACTATTCTATGATTCAGGGTATTAAAACCCAAGAGTGACTGAAAAATTGCAGAAAGATCTCAAGTATGTGTGGTTTTTGATAAAATTGTGGATGAAAGGTCATAAACATTGGATTTGTAATGAAAACAAAGAGTACATACCCCGTGATGAACTTTAAGTCAGCTGTTACCACTCTGAAATAATGGCTACTGCAATTGGAGAAAACACATAAAGTTCTATGAAAACGTCAGCCTAAATTAAAGGAAATATTATGAATTATCAGGAAAATGAAATTAAAGAGGGCAATATTAGTGCCACAGAAAAAATGTGCCATATCTTCTAAGCCATGAGAGACACACCTGATGTAGAAAACATATAGATAAGGATAATAAGTAAGGTGATTGATGGTCAGGGACAGTATCTGTGTGAGAAACAATAAGCAGGTTGGGATAACTCAGTTTGGAAAAGAGACAGCTCAGAAAAACATGCCAAAACCACTAACATCCTGTGCCACACTGAGAAGTGTAAAACAGGAGAAGCTATTCAGCCCTAGCAGTAATACAAGAAGGACTTTCTATAACGGTATGTAATGATAGGACAAGGGGCAATGGTTTAAAACTGGAAGAGACTAGGTTTAGATTAGATATTAGGAAGAAGTTCTTTACTGTGAGGGTACTGAGGTACTGGCACATGTTACCCAGAGAAGCTGTGGCTGCCCCATCCCTAGCAGTGTTCAAGGCCAGGTTGGACGGGGCTTGGAGCAACCTGGTCTACTGGAAGGTGTCTGTGTGCCTGGTAGGGGATTGGAACTGGATGAGCTTTAAGGTCCCTTCCAGACCAAACCATTCTGCCTAAAAGAGGGAATACACTTTTTAACAGAATGAATAATTAAGCTATGGAATAAAGTGTTAGAAGATACTGAAGGTGTCAAAAACACGAATAAATTAAAAAAAAATGAAACAAATTCATGGGACATCCCTCTTCTCTGCTTGGCATTTGTTAGAAAAAAAAAAAAAAGGTATGGTTTCTATACAAGCCTTTAAACTTAAGGCCAGGAAAAGCTGAGAAAAGTACTGGAAAACAGATCCCTCTAAAGCTTCCATGTTATGCTCTTGGAATTGATGGCGTTGCCTATGTTCAGAGAAATAGACCAGGCCCAGCAGAACCATTTTTCTGTTTTTACCTTTAGGAGAGTTGTGCTTTGAGCAGATCTGCACAGTTCAGCACAGAGGCACATGGTTGCCCAACCAACCACTAACAGTGCATGTCAGGACAGAAAAAGGAGGCCAGACAGTTTCTCATCTTGTGGTGGGAGGTGTACAGCACCTGTGCCCATGCCTAAGAGCTCTCTGAGCCAGTCAGAAGCTCTGACCTCCACTCTGGCTTTCGCCACAATCGGATGTGTATTTCACTCAGTAATGTCTGTTTTCCTCAGAGGAGCTCTGAGACCGCAGAAAGAAGGATAAAGTTCTGCTGTCATGAGAAAAATCCCTTTTGTTCACAGCTGCATTGTACAGTAGAGTCCCTTATTTTTAGGTGTACCTCAATACACAGCTGGTGAAAAATTTTGAAAGGGAAATCATTGCTGGAATGAAAAATCCCACCAATTCCACAACACTTTTTCCCCCTCATTTCCCCAGTCCCTAGAGCCTATCAGATTTATTCTCTAAGCAAAATAATACTTGAAGATAGAGAGAACTGGTGAAGAAAGCGGTTTGCATTTTATACAGAAGAAGTAAGCAAGAAAAAAAATATTTTAAATAAGAAAAATATTAAAATATATGGAAACAGGATCCGTCCAGGCTAGTAAATCACGCAAATTGACCTATTTTTACCTTGGACTTGTTTACAAGGTACAGAACTCTTCACTTGTGTGGATTAAACATGCTTCACTGACTTTTTTTGTTCCATTTAACAAAAAAAACACTATCTATTCTGGCAGACTGGTATATATGACCACTCCTGCAATGTTTCCTAGCAGCAATGACTTACATTTTGTTAATAATAATGATCTCCATTTTCAATGTTCTTTTTCCTTCAAAATACAGAGTGCCTATGGAATATTATTTACATCCTTAAATCAGCCATTCGAGTAAGCAAAACCAAATTCTGTTGGAATTATCAGGTTGCAGGAGATCTTTGAGGCCCATCTGGGCCCACTCAAGCAAGACCAGCTTTGAAGTTACATCCAGATTCAAAGGTTACTTAGGTATTTGCATAGTTAACTTTACCATATGTCCAAGACTGTGGATGACACAATATCTGGGTACATGGGCCTGGATTTAACACCCCCTCCCAACCCTCTCTCCAAGGCATGAAAGATTTTTCTGTTGCTTAGACAAAATTCCCCATATTGCAACTTGTGTCTGTTGCCTGTAGACCTATTACGGTGTACTGCCTAGAAGAGTCTGCCTGCATCTTCTTTGTATGTTTCCAGTAGGCAGTTTAAAACAATTAAATTCCCCCCTTATTTTCAGGCTGAACAAGCCCAGTTCTGTCAGCTTCTCCTTGCATGTCCTGTGCTTCAGCATCATGATGTTCCAGTATGGCAGTGTCTATCTTATACAAGGGAATCCAAACCAGGGCACAGTCCTTCAGGCAGCACCTCACAAGTGCCACACAGACAGCAAGCAAGAATCACTTCCCTCAGCCTGCTGGCTGCACTGTTGCTAGTACAGCCCAGGATGCAGCTGACCTTCAGGATGCACTGGTGACTCATGCTGGAGTTGTCTTCTAGGATCCTAGGACTTCTTATGCAGAGCTGCTTTGTAACGAGGTAGTGCCCAGTCTGTCCTGTTGCATAGGCTTACCCTGCCTCCAGTTCCGGAATGTGCATTTGCCTGTGCTAAACTTCCAATAGTTACTGCTAGATGGCTTCTCCAGCCTGTTGAGAGTCCTCTGAATGGCAGTCCTGCATTCTGCCATATTAACTGCTTCCCTGACCAGGTAACATCCATGTACTTGCTGAGGGTGCATTTCATCCCATTGGCTACATTTCTAGTGCAGACATGAACAGATGTGAGTGCCAGTACTGACTCCTGAAGAACATTTCTAGAAAACACTCATCATCTGGAATGTATATAACTGATCACAATTCTTGGAGCCTCATGATCTGGCTAGTGGTGCATTCACCATGTAATCTGCTCTCAAGTCCACATCTCACCAATTTGGCTGCAGGAATACCATGTAACAAGTCTTGCAGAAGTCAAGGTAAATAACCATCGCTCTTCCTTCACCCACCATCTCCTCAACAAAAGCTCTTAGATACATCAGCCACAATGTGCCATTTGGGAATCCATGCCAGCTGTTCCCAATTGCCTTCTTGCCCTCCTTTAGCCTGAGCATAGTTTTCAGAGGGGTTTTCTCCAAAATCTTAATGGAGACTGAGGATTGTTTTACAGTAGTTTCCAAGACCTGCTTTCTTGCTCACATGCAGTTAATGCTTGCCACCTCCCAGCCCTCAGGAACATCTTCTGACCCCCAGAGGCCTTCTGAAGAAGATACAAAGCAGTCCTTGCAGTGACCTCAGCCAGCAGTCTGTGTATCTTTGGATCCATTTGCTCTTGTCCCATGGACTTTTGTATGCTCAGTTTGCTTGTTTTGTCACTAACTTAACCTTCCCCAATCCTGTTTAGGTGGTCTGAGGACAGAACTTGCTAGTAAAGACCAAAGTGAAGAAGATGCTGAATTGCTCAGCCTTTTCTGTGTGCGTTGTTACCAAGTCTGCCTCCTATTGATTCTATCTCTGGAAGCTCTTGTTGCTGTTCATATTCCTCACCATTTCAAATCCATCTGAGCTCCGACTTGCCTAATACCCAAACAATGGTTTGCACTGCTCCTGAGTCACCCTGCTTATCCTTCTCTGCCCTTTCCTTCTGCACTAGAGACCAGACTGGAGCTCCTGCCTGTTTGCAATGCCTGTGTGAATGCCTGGGCCATGAGCTGGGCTGAGCCCAGGTCTGGGCAGGTTATCCTCAGACAGCAGCATCCTCTCCAGGTCCCCTTCCCCTTCATGGTAGTCTCCCATGGAAACATGCCAAGCAGTTCCCAAAATAAGCTGCTGAACTCTCTAGTTTCATTTGGTTTTATCATTCTGAAAACTTCCATTTTTTCTTTTTTTTTTTTTCCCTCAAACTATTTGTTAATTTTAGGCAAAAGATCTGCAAAATGGGAAGTATAAAAAAAAAGAAGAAATGAAAACAAACCTTTTTTTTCTAGGTCAATTTAGATGCATCTTTTACGAGGAGACATAGTGACTAAATTGTGTTTGCTGACTAAGCTGAAAGGAAAATAATGGAGTAATAATGCTTAATGATTATTGACTATAAATAATGTAAATTATTTTTAATTTTAAATATTGATTTTAAAAGAATTGTCCATAGGTATGTCTGAGAATATGGCTGGAAAATAAAATCAAGAGAGATTACAACACCCCCTCAACAGCATCTCGCAGGTTTTGCTTGTTACCTGTCAACATGCTTCACTTCATAGCAACCTAGTCTCACCTCCTTTGTAACTCACAGCACTGCCTAATTTAAACATTCCATAATCATATTTTTTAGTACTAAAGCATGAACCTGTGAGTTGTCCAATTACTGCTTCTTTCATTTTATTCATGAAAAACAAGCAAGAGGGAGAATACTGGGTTTTTTTTTACTTCTACCTGTTATGCTAAGAGAAGCTGAGTGAGTGTTTGACAGGTAAAAATATAAATGATAAACCCCCAATTTAAAACACTATCAGAATTAAATTCACATACGTTTGTGAGAGTCTGGTCAAGTTCCAGAAATGACAGGATTTTACTTTTTCTTTGACACGTATAGTGTGCTTAAAAAGCCTCCATTAATATGCCATGTAATTAACTTACGATACAAGGGATAAAACGATGAAGGGAACAACAAAGATAATTTGTCATCAGGATTTTCATTAAAACCCCCAGTATTACAGGAATTAATTTCACCAGTACTTTGCCCTGATTACTGCCTGTCAGATAGTATACAGGGACCCAACAGGATATTTGAATGGGGTGTGCTTGCAGAATCTCACCCTACATCAGCATTATGAAGATAAGTGGTTTATCTACATTGACTGTAATTCATCATCTATATTTTAATATTTCAAAACCAGAAGACTTTGCTCTGATTTTAACTTCCCCTAGCATTGCCATTTTCCAGTAAGTGTTACACTGATAATAGCTTTTCCTGACACACATTGCTGTCTTCATCTTGGACAGGAAGAAAGATCAATGTGCTTCAAAATCACAAGAGTCATTAATTTGTTACTTTTGTTTCCCAAAACTTATAGTTAACTATACAGTGTTATATCACACAGGCACACAAAACTTACTGGCCACAGAAAGAAAGAACAACTCTTATTTCAGATTCTGAATTGTCCTACAACCTATAAAGCATTTAGGTATTGTTCTCATCTGGTATTTCCATTTTTATGTTCTCAAAATGTTCCCCTTGTAAAGCAAACCACTCTGTATTCTGCAGCACATTTTAAAGTAATGACTAAATACTAATCCTCTAACATCTTGAAGTGGCACTTGAGAATTTGACAGTATCACTTTAAATAATTTCTTAGTCTACTGACGTCTCTCTCAGAATCTTGTGTTTCCACACACAATTGAATAAAATTATTTGAACTAATCTGTACCTATACTTTAGTTTGCACAGTATTTCTTGCATGAAAAGCAAACTATATAACATGTATGTCTTAAAGAAACCTATAATGCAACATATGGCAGACTTTTCAGTACAAAGTACTTTTATAAACAACTCACCTTAAATCTAAGAGTGTCATTATGGACTGTATTACAGAAATTTCTGTGGTTATTTTTGGACAAAGCAGTGCAGGAATTCAATGTCACACATGGGGGTGGGAGGAGGTAGCTGATGGAGAAATCAAATTCACCCCTACAGCATACAGGAGATATGCAACATTACTGAGGAACAAGCTGCAATATTGTACAGCGTCTTATCATGTTAAGTGAACACTGAGGTAATTGGATGTTGCCTTGAGTTCTTTTCGCTCATCAGCAGGAATTTATGATTTATTCTCTGAAACAACTTGACTGAATAATGCCCCTGTTGTGCATAGCTGCCTATAAGGTGTGTAGGCAAAGTATCTTACATGGCTTAAAAATTATTAAGGGGAACAAGATCTGCCAAGCTCCTTGAACTGAAATGTGGCTAAAACCAAAGGACTAAGCTTTCTGTTCTCTCTGTTTGAGTGGGAAAATTGAAGGTGGGGGGTCCTCCAATCTTTTTGCAGTGTTTCAAACAAAAAAGCACTGTTCTCTAGTGTTATGCCTTAAAGGGTGTGATGGGTTGCTTGTTTTCCATCAGTTTTCAGCTTCCCTAAGAGATGTCCCAGTATGCTACATGTATTGGGTTCAAACCTGCTTTGCTTGCATCTTCTGTCATAATCACATTATGAGACTACACATACATTCATGTGTCTATATGGGAATGCTTAGAGAATTCAGGTTAAGAAGATAACTCAGTTGCCTTATTTAGATGAAAAATTCTTCTGAGTATCTGGCACATTAAGCCTTTTGTTAAATAACAACATGTGCCATTTCTCATTCTTTTCTCTGTTCTTATTTTCCATTCCCAGTTTCCTAGTCCTTCTACCACTGCAAGTTTCCATTCTCTCTACTCTGGATCTTCTTTGCTACTCGTATACGTGCTTTTCCTCCTCTCTGTTCCTCTTCACTCTTTCCACTCTTCCTTATACATAACACTGGCAGTCATTCCCAGCTTCTCCTTTTATACGCATCTAGCCTCCTTCTATTTGTGCTGTTCCTTTTTATGGAGCATATGTACATGGCAGGAAACCAGGACCTTTCTCATTTTCCAGTACTTCATATAGAGAAAATCCATGCCATTATATACGATCTAAACCCAATCTATGGCAATGCCCTATTCAGCAGGTGCTCCAGAAGTAAAGGGCCACCAAAGATCTGTTCTAGCCAAGAACAGGTCCTATAAATGACATGCGTGACAGCAGCTCCATGGTGAACAGTAGATCTCACTCTTCCCTGAAACTCTTCAAAACTGCTGGATGCATAAAACAAGTTATGTTGGGTCAAGCTTCACAAAAAGTGTTTTTCCCCTCCTCTCTCAGTGCTAAATTTGCCTTTTAAATTATTAAAGCTACTCATCAGAGCTAGTTCTACTGAGCAAAGCCTGGGGCTTCTGAATACAATGAAATCACAAGCATGAAAGCCTTCTTTTCTGCCACAATAGAACCATAGAATGGACCCTAAAATAAAAAGTAAAAAATCTAGAGACAGAACATTAGATTTTTCTCTTTGATTTTTCTTCCTTACATGTAAAACCTATTAAATAAGTCAGTGTGTAGGCAACCTCTTATTTAACTAGAATTATGGCAATTGCATCCAGTCCTCATAGAGACATATTGAGTAGTAATGGATATTTACTTCAATGGACTTTTTTTCTCAATCAATAATTATAATTCCCAGATACCAATTATAACCCATATCTTTAAAAATATCAACAATTATTGCTAAATGACTGAGTAGTTATAGTGGAAAACATGCACATTAGGAGAGGGATTATTCAAAATTATATGAATCCTACAACACAGAAAATCTATTAGCACACACAAATTATCAAACTACTTTGTGTTTCCAGGCAGGACACCATGATAGTCTGTGACTGGTAAACTAGAGCACAAATAAAGCTGTGAATTTGCTATGCTAAAGTGCCACCATTGCTGCTCCTGAATTTACTGTGTATTGCAAAAATGAACTAGTTCAAGAGAAAGGTGTTTGGATGATGCTTGCTTACATTTAGATAGTATCCTCTATGCACCAACTGTAAGCCATTGTCATAGGATGCTAATTTCTGTGCCTAATTCTTTCCACTCAGTTTGCTCTAAAACTTTAGGTAACATCTGATGCTGTAACTAACTTACATGAAAATTAGGCCACCTGAGCAGGACCTTCTCTCCCAACCCTTTCTCTCAGCCTATCCTCAAGGCCAAGCAATGGGATAGGCTATAAGGAAACTGCCAAGCATATCCAAAAGTATGTCTAACACATAAAGAACGATGAGAAGGACTTCTTCCAAATTCATCTCCCACTTTCAATATAGGCACAAGAGTTCTGTATACAGGACAACACCGTGACTACAACAACATAAATTGCTGGAATTACTTCTCTCACCTTTCTTTATGGATGCTGCTGATACCAGGCAAAGATCGTAGAATCATAGGATCATAGAATAGTTAGAGCTGGAAAAGACCTCAAAATCATCTAGTTCCAACCCCCCTGCTATGGGCAGGGACATCTCCCACTAAACCATGCCACGCAAGACTATGTCCAACCTGGACCTTGAACACTGCCAGTGATGGAGCATTCACAGCTTCCCTGGGCAACACATTCCAGTGCCTCACCACCCTTACAGTAAAGAATTTCTTCCTCAGATCCAGTCTAAACTTTCCCTGTTTAAGTTTGAACCCATTACCCCTTGTCCTCTTACTACAGTCCCTCATGAAGAGTCCCTTCCCAGCATCCCTATGATTCTTTGAAATCCCATTCTTGGAAAAGGAACAGGAAAGGACTTCCACATCATGGTTTTGGAACAGATCTGTCTTGCTAGACTCTGGATTATAATAAATCTGAAGCAATTTCTGTTCACTATATAAAACTGGGGCAACAAAAACATGATCGTTAGCAAAGTGACAAAATACATTTAAACCCCTGGCAATGAAAAGCACTGATTTCTCAGGGCAATGCTGCCTCCATACAAGTTTACAAGTAACACAAAGTCACACTTCCCACTGGCTTCAGTGAGAACTGGTCGTGTACATAAAATGTGGTCCCAGTTCACTTGGGTGTAATTCTGCTTTTGCTGCCTCTATGCTGCTAGACTTCTCAGCACTGAATTCATCTGAGCTATAGGGAGGCTCCATGAAAACTGGGGGTAACTTGAGCATTTTTTTTTCTTTTTTTTTTTTTTTTTGTTTCATTTTTTTAATTCATTTTTATAGCAATCAGGGCAGTTTCCAGGAATTAGAGTGTATGGGCTAGAGGAACACTGAAGTGCTTTTCTATAAATCTTATGGTAATCAGGATAAGAATGTCACAGAGTTGTGGTCTCCTCCTTCACAGGAGGAATGTGAGAAAACTACAAAATACTGTGATACACACCAATGTCACTGTGAATAGAATTTGTCCCATGGGATTATTTTTTACTGAAAAATCAATAAATGTCAGACAATTATAATATGAGTAACTTTTCCTGGCACAGCCTGTAATGGAACTGGGCTTTAGGCATAAGGCTAACGCAAGCCATATTTTAGCCATGTTTTGGAGTTAGCAAAAGGCAGTGCTCTCTAGAATTATCTGCTATCACCATGGCATAAACTGAAATTTTATTCTTCAATATTTTATTCTTACCTATTTTATATCTTGCTAAATTCTCTGGATAGGGTTCAGTTCTTCTCTGTTTTGCTTTGCAACACAAATCCAATAAACACTTCACTGACTGTGAAGGTATTCAGAGCTTTTTGGAACCTGAGCTACCCCGCAAGGCTGGGTCTTACTGCTTTACCAAAGGCAAATGTTCCAGCAGAAAGTGCAGTTAAATAATAAAGATAACATATTTTTATATATTATCTTATAAGATACTTATATATGCTACCTTGTATATATTTATATACTACACTTACATATATGCATGTATATATACACATTCAGTATAGACACATACATACACAGTCTTTATGCATATAACTGTAAACATAATTTTATTAGCTTAATGATTAAGTGATTTTGTTGCAGTGTTTTTACTTGAATCTCTATCTCTCAATTCTGTTAGTACTTGTTAGTGAGCTGTAACTTTTCTTTCTCTCATAAAGAAGGGTAGATAATTTAGAATTGTTTTTTTGCTTGGCATTGCTCATTTGGAA
>JASSUY010034014.1:0-17972 GCA_032466535.1 Forpus xanthops
GCCAAAAATCCAAAACACAGTGCTCACCAGCTACTGCTTAAAGAAAAAATGACTGCTGCTGCTGAACCCATGACAATTGAAGACCAGAAGAACAAGCCTCTAAAAGGACTTCCCTGTGTACAATGGTTTCGAGGTTCCATCACCGAATTTCAGAGTTCCCATATTAAGATCTGGACGAATAGTAAAACCCCATTCATTTACAGAGCACAAAACCTTTCTTTTCATAAGTCACATCAGCAAAACCACAGGATTTCATCAGTTTCAAATTAAATCGTTCTGAATTCCAAGAGGCTTCCCGAACTAGGCAGGGGTTTACTGTCAAAACTTGCCCTTAGAAGAAAAGGCAACCCCAAAGGCAAAACACCACCATCTAATTCTGAGCAGGTCTCAGCTCACACATGCTTGCAGAACTACCAGCCCATCACACTGAAGATATGTCCACTGTTAATGGGTCACAAGCTCCAGTGCTGCATACAAACTCCATGCATCCCCTGCAGAGCAAGACCACAGCTTTCCCCTCTGTCTGCCCACTGTGTGCACAGAACCCTCCCTCTCATCTCCTCCATCCTCCTGGTGGGGACATTCAGCATGGTTATGGGATTCCTGGATGCAGACAGGACAGGTGTACTGTCTCTGCCTGGGATGAAGCCAGCTTTCTTCACAGTAGGTAGTAGGGTGCTATGCCTTAGATCTGCGACCAAAACAATGCCAAAACCAAACTCATTTTAGATATTGCTGAGCAGTGCTCACACAGCGTCACAGCTTACCCTGCTTCACGCTCCATCCCCACCCCCAAGAAGCAGGCTGGGGGTGCTCGGCAGGTTGGTAGGGGGCACAGCCCAGCACTAACCAAAGCAATAGCCCCTGTCACATAGCACCCTGCCCACCTCTTAACGGCTTGGGGGAAAAATGCTCAGCTTTTTGGGATTTGTCTTCCCAAGTAACCATTACTTGTGATAGAATGCCACTTCCTGGGGATGGCTGAACACCTGCCTGCCCATGGAAAGCAGTGGATGAATTCCTGGTTTTGCTTTGCTTGTATGCATAGCAGTCTTCACCTCAACCCAGCAGCTGTTCCACTTTGACCCTTCTGATTCCCCCCCCATCCCCTGTGGGAAAGCAAGTGAGGAGCTCTGGTGCCAGCAGGGCTTAAACCACTACAGGGAATAGGAATTGAAGGAAAAAACTAGTAACATGAATAACATGTAACTGTTTTCTCACTTCCTATCACATGGACACCTTCACTATGATGTTGAAGAGGTACATTAGTACAACCGAATGACCCTCTTAAATTCTAGCTACACCCCTTTTCTTATTTGCGTTACTGAAGAGAGAGATAGCTGTATGTGAGGCAGTGTGCTTTTTGGACTCAAATTACAATCATGAATCAATGCAGAATGCCTGATTTAACTAGGTTGTCCACAGCAGTGCCTGTAAAGGAAGAGGCAAAAGAGTAACAACGGAACAGTCAGTACTCATTTTCTAACAATGGAAGTACAGCTGGTTATAATGAAGTCCTGGAACACACCCATGATAAAAGTCAAACTTGTTATTTCTACGCTTCTTTATCAATGCTCACTGAAGGATTTTGTTTTACTCAAGTGATGTACCATCACAGCATGTAATTATTAGAGCAAGACCTGCTAAGCTAAACAGGAACATTTCCTCTGTACTACTAATCTCTGAAACTTCAAAATGAAGCATGTGTAACATAACACAAGTTGTGCTGAGTTGGCATTTTCTATAGTTCCCTAGCTTTTGAAATCTGCAGAAAGATTTGCACATCAGTTCTGGTCTACCACTTTTTTCTTGCTAGGAGTTTCACAAGAAAGGCACCTTACTAGTAGATTTTACTCTACTACTCTAAAATTATACCTGGGACTAACCAAGTAAGTGCACTCAGCTCTAGTAGAATAGACAGAAGTTTTGGATAAAACCACACTTGCCTGAATGTGTTTAGCCCTGAAAAAAACCCTTGCGCATAGATCAGGAACAGGGTACTACAACAGAGAAAACAGAAGCAACCAGAAGCATGAAATACAGCTCCCTTAAATCTTCACACTGAAACTTCATTCTTGATCTATTTAATGTATGAGAATAACTGGAGGCTACAATATGCTCCTGCTTGCTTCACTGAAGATGAGAATTTAGATTCTCATCTAAAAATGAGTTACTTGTGGGCTTTGTATACAAGCAGCTAATGGAGTTAGCTGCACGAGCAATGAAAAAGGACCCGTGGAATTTTATTACAGCATTATCAATGTTTGTTTCCTACACACTCAAGAAGTGTTTTCTGTGAATATTCACACCTGTGTAAGAAAATATGCAATGATACTTCCGAAACAAGTCTTGAAACCACCAGTGCTCAATTGTGTTTTATTTCCAACAATTAGCCATTACAGTATCTGAAAGAAAAAGTATCTAAAATAAATAGCTGAAGATGAAGCATCAGAATACTACCGTCTTCGCTACTATGGTGGCCCCCTTAATGTTTTCTGCTTTTCAGCCTTTACTCTTCAGACTCTCCAGGCCTACGGATATCATCAATCTTCAGAATCATTCTAACAACCTGAGTTGCCAGAGAAATCTGCTGTTTCTTGCCAATCAAGGTTTCTATAACATGTTGCTGCTTCATATCTGCCAAAAAAGAAGCAGAATTAAGTGGTCTCCTGAAAACCAGATACAACATTTAATCTGTGGTAGAAATTTCAATATCATTTTAAGGACCATTTCAAAATTATTGCTCTTGGCCACCATAGTCGAGAAATAATTTGCACAAACTGGAGTTTTATGTCTGGTACCTTACCATTTTGGAACATGAAGATACAAAATATTTTCTTAACTTCTTGACAACACCAAGAGCTTGGCTCCATCCTCTTGACATCCTCCCTTCAGATACTTAGACTCATTAACTAGATTACCCATGAGCCTTCTCTTCTCCAGGCTTAGAAGGCCTGACTTTCTCAGCCTTTCTCCAAACAAGAAACTCTCCAGACGCTTAAATCATTCTAGTAGCCCTTTGCTGGACTCTCTGTAGTAAACTCCATGTCTTTCTTCAACTGGGGAGCCCAGAACTTGACACAGAACTCCAGGTGATGCCTTACCAGGGCAGAGTAAAGAGGGAAAATAACCTGCTTCAGCCTGCTGGCAGCACTCCTAACTGCAGCCCAGGATACCATTAGCCTTCTTGGTTAATTGCTGGCTTATGGACAACTTACTATCCACCAAACCCCCTAGGTCCTTCTCCTCAGAGACACTTCACAGCACACGAGCTGCTGGCCTGTACTGGTGCATGAGGTTATTCCTCCCCGGGTGCAGGACTCTGCTGAATTTTATTAGATTTCTCTCTGCCTGACTGTCCAGCCTGTCTATATCCCTCTGAATGACAACACAGCATTCTGAGATAACAAACCACTCATCCCAGTTTTGTATCACCAGGAAATCTGTTGAAAAAGCACTCTTATCTCTTCATCCAAGTCACTGATGATTAAGACAAACAATACTGGACACAGTATTGACCCTTGGGGAACACCGCTAGTTACAGGCCTCCAACTAGACTCAGCGGCTTATCACAATCCTCTAAGCTCTGCCATTCAGCCAGTTCTCAATCCACCTCTCTGTCTACCCAGCCTGCACTTCCTGAGCTTACCTGTGAGGATGTCATGGGAAGACCTGTATCACAGGATGGTTGAATGATGAATTGTCACAAAATAAAGGTTTTCAAGCAATTAGACATTTTCTATCTAGTAGACATGCATGTATTTGTACACCTGCATTCCCACTTATTATGACAAGGGGCAAGAGTTCATAACTGAAGTGACATATGTTAAAAAAACCTGCCAAAACCACCCACCCCAAAACACTTTGCAAGAAAGAAAACCCCACTGCGTTCTTCCTTCTCCACACTGCAGTTCTTACCATTTGTTCCTTTCTGCAAGCAATCAATGCCGAGGGCAGGATTGTTTTCTTTCACTTGCCTAGCCCGCACTTCAGTCATTGTCTGTATTGGATTCATACCACTGTTCTCTGCAAGTGCCATGGGAATTACCTCCAGGGCATCTGCAAAAGCTCTCATAGCATACTGCTCCAAAGATGGGCACTAGGGGTAAAGAAATTTAAGTTCATACAGCTATTATCAACAAAAATGTTAGCAAAAGCTGATTTTCACATTAGCTACAAAATATATGTGATATGCACATTTTCTTGAAAACAGCATCAACTGAATGAATACCTACTACTTGCAAATTAAAAGGATTTTTAAACTGCTCTTATCATAAAAGGAAAAAGGTACTGGGAATGACATTTTACAGAGGAGAACGAAAACTTTCATCACTCGTTATCAACGAATGTCAAAAAGTTCTATAACAAGCATTCTGGTAGCTCTCTAAAGGTATTTTTGGATTCCTTAAACCAAACCTAATCCTTATTTTCCCTTCATAAATTAAAGAAAGTTGCAACTATTCTTTCTTACCTTATCTGCTGCTTCACTGACTGCCAAGGCACAAGAAATTTCAGCTGCACCACCACCATATACAATACGATTATCACGAACGAGATTCCGAATGACACACAATGCGTCATGGAGAGATCGCTTTGCTTCTTCAATGATCTGCAATTATAAACCAACATGTATTTTACAACATACAGAACTGAAGGCTATGAAGATGCATTTCCTAACACAGAAAGGGAAACTGTAAATAAATTGCAAGACCTTTTCATGGCTCTAATGCAGCTATGTTAACACTATTTCCCAACATAAAATGTTAAACATCCAGTCATAAAGCTGAAATTTAAAACCCCCAACACCTTTTCAGTGTCACTTATAAAATATGTAATTTTGAGCAACAAAAACTTGCACAATAAGGTTTTGAACCTTGCCCATTTCCAAGATGCAAAACACATAAATTTAAGTGACAACATTATTTTCAGACTGCAATCTGTGTCAACTCCCAGCTTCAACAAATGTATGAAGATTTAACAAGTTATGCTAACCTTCAAAGCTGCATTTCTGCTTTCTTTAAGAACTCTTCAAACTAGAGGTTATGTTTTTTCTTCATAAGGTTTTTCACTTGCAGTAGGACTTGACTTATGCTAAATATAATTTACCACTAACACTACAACCAAGAATCAGGTTAAATATGTAAGCATTTAAAATGGTCTCATTCGGAAGGTGGGGGGTGGTTTGGGCTTTGTGATTTTTTTTTAACTGGATTGTATCAGAAATTACATGCCGGATCTATATTAAACCCCGGTCTTTTAAGAATGCCTTTACATATAAAAGTGACACCCCCCCATGAGAAAAAAGGAATTAGACCATCTACAAGTAAAATTACTTCTCTATTTATGAACTATATGATCTAATAGTGAGAAACAAAGGTTTTATTAAAAAAAAACTTAGTTTGTGAATCTAACAAATGATTTCTAACACATACTCATCACTGCCTACAACCTTCCTTCCCCTTCCATCTATCTACACTGCAAGGAAAATTTAGAGAAATACAAGAGTTAACGTGGTTTTGAAAGAAACTATACATTCTGCAATGTATGTATAAAACATTTGTAACAAACCAAGCATCTCACCATTTTATTTCCTCCTCTAATGAAAATGGTCACAGCTCTGGAATTCTGACACTGTTCAATAACAAGCATTCTGTCCTTGGTTGTTCCAAAGGAGATCTCTCGGACAACACCCGCAAAACCCAGTTTCTCTGCTGTGAGTTCACAGAAGCGAGGAACAATGCGGCCTCCAGTTGCAATGGCGATTAACTGAAGTGAAACAACCATCAATTATTTTGAGAAGACTTTTCAATTGCCTTTTCCATAACAAACTAGTGGGAGAGACTGTCAAATGCCTAATCCAAAAGGTTATCTTCCCATCACTTCAATGTATTGCAAGTAATGTCTTGTTTCTGCAAAGAGCAAGACTAAAAGCAGAAACATTCCTAGTCAATATGCATACACTCCCATTGTAAACCATAATCCCATTCATTGTAGGTTCTTCCCAGAGATTCCTTACAGTTTTTCTCCAATACCTACCCATACATGTAATTACACAGTTCTACCCAGAAAGCCTGAACTTGTAACTGGTACAGCACTGTACCTAAGAAATATTTGAGGACTGGTACAGAGCTCAATTTTAGAAGATTTTACTTACTTCTATTTCAGCTCCACCAACCCAACGAACAGCAGGCAGCTCATTTTGGAGCAGCAAGTGGTTTGCCTCATCATCAAAACCCCACTGGCAAATAGCAAGGTTTGCACCAGTGTCTTTTATCTGAAAGCAACACACAACATCAATGTCCTGATCAGAACTAACACAGTAAAGAAATATAATCTCTTTGTCATTTTAATTCTCCTAATTTTCTCAAAATCTAAGTCCAAAAAAAAAAACTATTTGGTATACACAGAGTTCAAAGTTAATTTCAAACTAGTGTTGTATCTTTCTTAAGTCACCTTAATTTTTATTATTATTGGTTGGATGTTGCCTCCTATCAGGATCATTAGCTCATTTCCAGAAATACAACAGTGCACTATGCTATTTTGTGTAAAAGTAATGGAAAACGTAGAAAACAGAGGAACAATCTTACTTGTTTCACCATCTCTTCAAACTTCTCCTTTTCATATTTCTGCAGTGCCTTGTAATCTTCCACAGATGTGACATCAAGCTTATGCTTGGTTTTAGGCTTAGGTGGTTCGAATGGACAAGTAAGGATTGCAATTTTAGCATCTTTAAGCTCCTGTATAATTAAAAAAAAAAAAAACAAATTGGAAAAAAGTTGAGTTATGACCTCAGTAACACCTGTCATGTATCTTCAAAACATACAGACACGTATAAGAACACAGGGATAAGAGGAAACTCAAGGATCATTTGACTTACTCTAAATTGAAACTACCTATACCTGAATAATTCTTTCAGAAGTCTCTAACCCACCTAGAACAAATTCCACAGCTTAAGCACTGTTTAAGCCCATAACCATCTCTACCACTGATACCTTTTTATCATTTAAAAAATACAAATAGAAAAAATCTGTGAAACTATTATTTGCCCAGTCCACTGTGACTACGAGAAATACTACATACTCATCTTCACAAACACCTTTTATGTATGTGACTGATATTATGTATTGTCCTTTTTATAGGATAAACAGTATCAACTACTAGGAAAAGATTTTAGAATAGTCAAAATTTAAAACAGCATCCTTCATTCTTGAAGTGTGCTGCACAAAGACTTGGAGACCTTATCTAGGAGAGCTTCCTGTTCTGAGCAGGATAATGAGGCAACTCATAAAGATTAAGAGACATTTCTTGATACTAAGTTGCATTAAGCATCTCAAACGTATTACACATTATGGATGATTACATCTGCTTCAAAATAGAACTATGCACCTGTCCACACTTGGCTGTACAGTGATCCCCCTGCCATCATTTCTTAAGACTGTTCTAAAATTCAACCTTGGTCACTTCCAACACAAAGAATATGCTTCTACCTCCTTCCTCTGTTGATACATGGTTGAAAAAACAAGCCACAGTGCAGCACTGTTTAAATACTTAAGAAATGCTAGGACAGCATTTGAAGCGAGCTAGACAATGTTACTTGACCATTACAGATTAGACGCAAACAGGAATATCACTTACTTTAGGCATCTGTGGATGACTGAAGTCTTTATCCACAATCACTCCCTTAACCAACTGTGTATCTTCCAGTCTACCACCCACTTTGCCTTGTACTTTGATCAGGTCAAAATCAACATCTTTACGCTCCATATCTGCTACCGTCAGCACAGCATTTACAGCAATTTCTGCCATTTGTCTGTGACAGCGGTTAACTCTAGGTTAAAAAAAATAAACATACAGTAAAGTTACATTACGTTCCCACAGTTTGGAAGAAAAAAGCTATTCTATCTATCTTGAACAGAAAAACTACTACTATAGCTAACAACTTTTGTACAAAACCGGGGGTCCTGCATATCTGTTCATAAAAATAGGTGCTAAGTATGGCAGAAAACAACACACAACATGATTTATCTAAGTAGTCTTTGTGGACACAGTCTCAAGACACATATGTGAAAGGAGCAAGGAGAATTTGTTAAAAAACATTCAAGTCACAGAAACCGCTAAATCACTATTAAAAAGACAGCTCTATGAAGCACTTACGATGTCTGAATTTATATACACTTAAAACCTATAATGAAATATGCAGTTATAGAACAATCTAACAAACTTTTTTTTTAATATTAGAAAAAACACAAAACCAACCTTTGAAATGTAACATACAAGTATTTTTAAGAGGTCTGCATTACTCTTGGAATTTGTTATGATGAAGAAATCTGGAGTTACTAGGTTAGAATTTAATTAATTTTGCACTCCTTAACTTCAAAGAATTTTCCTTTAGAGAAAATGCACAATTTTTTATCCTGAAACATAAGTCCATAGAGAAATCAGCCAAAATCAAACATAAAAAGAGCCTTCAGCAGCAATAATGCAAACAATTTAATAAACCCTCAAATCACCAGGATTTCACGTTTCAAATGTTTTTAATGAAACTGATACATTTTTCTGAAGTTTGTGTGACTTACACTTTAGAGCCTAAGGTTGTCTTTGCTGTCTGGATCAATGGTTCGATGTTCTGTGGATCAACTGTAAAGCTGTCACTGATTTTGTCTAGATGCAAAATGGCAATGCGAGCTGCCTGCTCGTAACCGTCTGCTATTCTGATTGGGTGAATACCACGATCCAGCAATTGCTCAGCCTGTTCCAATAATGCTCCAGCCAGAACTACAAAACAAAATTGTACAATAACATTTACTCTTCCACAGGTCAAATCATCAGCTTTAACACATTATCAAAATATTAAAGAGTACACCCTCTAATTTTTACTGCAGTAACAGTTCAAGCTTTCCTGAATGACAAAACAACCCTAAACAACCCCAGACTTGCTATGCTTAGAAAAAAAGCTGCATTCTCTTAGACCAGAAAGCAGCATGGCCACCAGAGCATGACAGGCAAGTTATGTAAAAAAAGCATAAAGAAAATGATTTGAAAGTACAAAGAGAACTCTCAACAGCAACTTCAAACGTAATCACAAAAGTCTTTCTTATCACGAGGCTTCTAATACAAGAACTGACAAGAATACTGTAGCAAATACCCTAAGAATGTGCTAAAGAAAAGCTATTGTTACTTCACACAAAATTTCTTAACACAACTAAATAAGCTTGACGTTAAAGCTCAAAAAGCTAAGTTAAATTTAAAACCTTGTCTTACCAACAACTCCAGTGGTTCCATCCCCAATCTCATCATCTTGAGACTTAGACAGCTCCACCATAAGTTTGGCTATCTGGTGGTCCACATCCATCATGTTCAGGATGGTAGCACCATCATTTGTCACAGTCACCTCACCATCTTTGTCCACCATCATTTTATCCAAGCCTAAAAATATATTTATGGTATGAAAGAAAATCTAGAAAACCCATCAAAAAATAATTACTGAAAAAGAAGCATTAAAATTATTATTACCATTGGGCCCAAGGGATGTTCTCAGAGTACTTGCCACAGCCTTTGCTGCCATTATGTGAGACTATAAAACAAGGGAGAAATTACGTCAATTCATTATTATGCATCCCAAAATCATAATATTAAGCTAAGCATAGGGGTAAGCTGCTAACGGATATTCTGTAATTTAGCTGACACAAGCTAATTACGACTGAAAAAAAGAGTCAATATATGTGCATTGCTTTTATATCAGAAACATTTTCTGTGCCTTTTCTTACACTGCTTACACATGCATCGCTACAGCTTGACAAGGCAGAGAAGGCAGCACGCCAGTCCCAAAGCTTAAAAGGGCGAAACTGGAGAAATCAACTGAAGCTTCAGACAGGGGGGAAAAAAAGGTATCTAAATGAGGAGGTTGCGGGGAGCCTCTCTGCCCGCCGAGTCCAGAAGGCGCTGGGAGGGGCGCGCCGAAACTACAGAAGACCCCGCAGGAGACCTCATGCACCTCATGCCGCTGGTGGCGGATTCACAGCCCGGAGCGATGCCTTCTCTGCCCCTGTCCCCATCCCACCCTCACCGGCGGGCCCAGGTGTATCTGTCACGAGTCACAGAACAAGAATCGCACCGCCACACCCCACCAAGCTCCATCCTCCCGCTGCGGCCTAACGGCGCCCGTTCCCCGCCCCTAACGGCAGCATGGCGCGGCGCGCAACAAGGACCTGCGGACGGATCGGCGACCCCAGCCAGCTCACCTTAAGCGCTTCGAGCCCCATAAGGCGCGTCTTCCTCTCCTGGTCCTTGAGGATGAGGAAGGGGCGTCCATACTCATCGAACGCCAAAGTCCCCATGGCCGACATGACTCCAACTCCCCGTGCTGCACCCACACTCCCAACAAGCACGAGCCGGATACCGCCGAGCCGTGACGCGGCACGCTCACACGCACGCTACTCTGCGCCTGCGCGGCCGGTAGCGGCGCGACAAATTTGGTGGCCGGGACCTATATGGCGCCTCCAGCGGACTTTCTGGAAGCATTCAGCGCAGAATGCTCTCGATCCCGTTTCCCAGATACGAGAAGGGGCGGGGAGGGGGGGGGAGATATACTATATGAGGTAGAATATGGGAGCCAAGCGCGGCGGCAGCGAGCGGCACCGGGTGGTACCGTGAACGCGACGTGGTAGGGACAGACACGCGGCAGAAGAGCGAGTGCGCGCCTTTCCTCTGCGAGGAGCCATTAAAAAGGTTTCGGTCCGTCCTACCCCCGCGTGGCGAAGTGGTATTGCCCTCTCGTATAAATATGGCCGGCTAAGAGCTGGTGCCTGTCTCTGCTGGGGAAGCTTTGTGGAGTTGGGTGTTGTGAGGTAGCTGGTAGAGGGATGTGTTGTGGAGAAAAGTTATTTTTGGGGGAAAAATCATAGCGACTCTGGGGCTGTTAGGGAAACGGGCTCCTGGCTGGCTGGTGGGGGGGGGGAGCTCTTTCCTTATGCTGTCCCTGAGCTGTTCTTGGGTGCGCTGCTGCCCGGTCGGGTGGGGGAAACTACGAGCTTACATGGAAACTGGTTTTATGGCTGGAAAATAACGCTTTAGCCTCTAAAAAGCAGTAATAGCCTCAAAAAAAGCAGTAATTATAACGTTTCGTAGAGTTTTGTCATCACCCAAAGGGGTATAAGTCTTTTTTTTTTTTTCCACTCCTAATACCCCAGTGCTGCTTTGTTTTAAGCACATAATAAAGCTATTAGAGAAATTAGTTTTTAATTTTTCTCTTTAGGTGTGATGCCCAAGGTGGTAGCAAATGAGAGCCATGCAGCAGCCCCTCAGGACGACTGCAAGGGCACACCAAGAGGGAGCAGCTGGGGCCTGTTGGTCACTGCTGGTGTTGGTGGGACCTTAGTGGCTCTCTATGCTGTGGTTCTCCCCTTTGTGACCCCGGCTCTGAGGAGAGTGTGCCTGCCCTTTGTTCCTGCAACTTCCACCCAGATCCAAAATGTGCTGAGAATGTTAGAAAACAGAAGTGGCTCCCTAGTTGACATCGGTAGTGGAGATGGCCGTATTGTAAGTCACCAGCATTGCTTTCCTTGTATATTGCCTCTCAAAGAAGTGTCAGATGCTCCAGCCATGGCTGATGTTGTGTTCTCGTATTTATGAATGTCTTGTGTTTGGCATCCAGTGTTTTTGTCTGAGCCTTAGAAAAAGGCTCAAAGCTGAGAAGGGTTTATATTCAGCTTAGGTGAGTGAGCAATGTTTTTTTTTTCTCCAGTTTTGCCTCCAGCTTGATGATGTGTATAAAATGATGAACTTATCCTGTTGGCTTGAGGGAATTGCTTTGAATTCGTGTGGAAAGGTGCAGTGGAAGTATTGGTATTGTGATTGTCAAAGAGCTGTGATTCCACTCAAGTTCATAGCTGCAGCATGTGAGGTTTTGAGAGTAAATAGCACGGTGCTTTTGGAGCTGCAGCTCTATGCTTACTGTATGAAGGTGACAGAGGAGCAAAGAATGAGAGATGAGTAGTGGATTACATAACAATCCTGGTATCATTAGTACTGTAGTCTTCACACCTTTGTGCAGTGCTGGCTGCCCCGCTTCAAAAATCAATATGATTCTAGAAGAATTTCCAAGAGAAACAGAATCAGTGAAGTCAAAGCAATACTATGCTTCCAGAACACTGCCTGAACTCTGATTGGAGAAGTGGTGGTGAGGCTGTAGTAGAGTGATGCCTTTTTTTTTTTTGTAGTTGTGATGTTTTGTGAACCATAGCCACCTGTTTCAAGTCAGTTTTAGTAACAGGATGGTGCGTGAAGTGGGTTTTTAAAGGAAATGAGTAATTTCTTGAATGCTGCCTTTATCCGTAGTTCATGTGAATGAATCAGCTGTTTCTCAACACTAAAAAAAATTTGATTTGGAAATCCAAATCTGTGAAGATGGCTTAGGAGTTGTGCCCAAGTAGGAAATGGAGGAAAGTATGCAGATATGAGAGCTACAGTTTTTGATGCCCTCTTTTCTCAGCAGTGTGACTTGACCCTCACCTGAGATATCTAATTAAATAATCGCTCCATGTTTAATTCTGATATTTTATATGTGTATAAGTATTTATTTGTGTTTGTGTGCTTAAATGTAGTCTGAAAACTGCTTGGAGAGCCAGGCAGGCCTAAAATTGAATACTTGGAGTTGCCTTAATGTGTCTGTCCTAAAAAAAGCTGAGCTTCTGTTCAGGAGTTTTTAAATAGTTGGCGATTAGGTGTGATCAGTGGATAAATATGACCATATTTTTATTTCCAAGCTTGGTAAAAATGACAGATTTTTCTAGTATGTTTGCATGTGCTGTGTGCATGATGAAAGATACACTATTTTAATTTGTGAAACACACTGTCTGGGTAATGCTGTTTGAGATGTGTAGTTGCTGATTGCACCTTGCCTGTGCTGTAATTCGTAGTTCATCAGGTTTCTCCTGGTGAGAACCTAGCAGTAGCCTTTTAAATTATTACTTAAGTCTTAATTCTAGATACTGGTGATATTTCTATGAAGATAAGAACTTTTCCTAAAATCTCAGTAGGTTTTTATCTTGTTTGAAGACGCTTACTTACAATTCAGCTTAACAATTCTAAATTTTAATGTCTAATTTAGGGGAATGTTTTTAAAAATCTATTAATCTGAATTACCTTTTGCCTTTTAAAATTGTATATGAAGCTTAGCAGTGGATGAAAGCCCTACTATGAGATTTATATGTGGGGTTTCTTTTTCAATATTTTTTTTATCCTACATTTAAATTTTTACCTTTCTGTAAGTGTAGGTCAGCAGTTTATTTTCATGCTTTTTCTGTTGGTGGGTCATTTTGTCTCAGATTCAGGTGTCTTTCGGGTGCCTACCCATCACTGATTTTCAATTAAGTTAAGTAGTCTCATTTTGAGCTTTTCCATTTGTGTCTTTCACTGTTCTCTCTACGCCTTATTTCAGTATTCCAACTCCAAGGCAGTATCATGAATATGTTAAACTCTTGTGCAAATCATAGACATACTACAGGCTTATAGCTTTGCCCTGTGAATGTTTAAGTGGTTCATTTTGTTCATGTGAACATATCTATTAATTTCAGTGGGACTAGTCATAGTACTAAAATATAGTTTGAGTTTTTGTTCACTATACTGCTAATCTCTTGGGAATTAAAATCTGTATGAAATACAAAAGTGAGTATTTTATACAAAAGTTTATTTATATTGTAAAGAAAACCGTGTGAATATGCTTTCTCTGCTTCTAAGTGAAGATTTACTTTCTTCCTTGTAGGTGATAGCAGCTGCAAAAATGGGCTTCAAAGCTGTTGGTTATGAATTAAATCCTTGGCTAGTCTGGTACTCCAGATACCGTGCCTGGAGAGATGGGGTACATCACAACACCAGATTTTATATTTCAGACTTATGGAAGGTAGGTGGTGAAATATATAAGAATAAATATGGGCTATGTGAGAGATTTCCATAATTTAGGAGTACTTTCTTGAAAGAATCAGGATACTGACTGGCCATAAGATGCTATATTGGGCTTTGAGAAAAGTACTTGAGCCTGTAGAAACTAAACTCACAGCACAGTTGCTTCTCTGCTGGTTTTGCGCTTCGGTGAAGAGCTGTCCTTTTTCAGTACAGACTTCTTGAACGTGCTGTGGCATGATTATGACCTATGTGGGGTGCTGTAATGTTGGGTGTCACTGAGAGCTGATACTGTGGGGTCATTAACAAGACTTTATTCACATAATATGTGAGATCACGGTCTCATCTGACATTTCATTAAATGTGTGTTCTTTTCTAGCTGTGTAGTATGTTAGCTGGTTGTGAGTGTTGCTGTAAGGAAAGTTACATGTGACAGATTTTTTTCACAATTTACAATCATTTGAGTCACAATTGCTTTTTCAATGTGGTGTGCCTTCTTGGATCTTGTTTATGTGGGCCTCTCCCAGGTGGATAGTAGGAATTTGGAGGAAAAGAGCTAATGTATTATTTTTCCTTTTTTTGCAGAAGGGAGCATAGGAAAACTTCATGGCACTGAGTGAGAGAGCTCAGGCACTGGAATGCTTGGCAAGTTCTTACATCTAGCTAGCTTTTAACAAAAGGGGGTGGGCAAACTTAAAACATACATCATTTTAATGTATACAGGAGCTGTGGAAAAACTCAACCATGAGTAAAATCATGTTCTAAATTAACACTTTGTGTGCTACTACAATTAGTGCAGTATTTTTGGCCAGGCAGTAAAAATTTTTTGCTGTTCAGCAATATAAAGTCATCTATTTAGAAATTTGTTTGATGAAAAGTTGATACAGGATATTCTTTCTAATTTTTGGTCTAAATCCCTGGTGAAAAGAACGCAGCTAGAGGGATTAGGGCAAAGAATGGTGAGAGCTTCTCTAAATACAAACGCCATTTTCATCAAGACTTGTTCTCAAATTTTATTTTAGGTTTCTTTTTCCTGTTATACGAATGTTGTTGTTTTTGGTGTGCCTCAAATGGTAAGTATTTTTGCATTGTTTAATTATTTTAATACTGAGGCATTCAGTGTTAATACATTTATCTGCAAAATTAAGCAACCTCTATAATGTCAAAGGTAGCTAGTATTAATATTTTGATATTTCACTGTTGCTTGCTAATGTCCATGATAAAACCTGATGAAACTTGTGACTGTATGCAGACTGGAGCTCTGAAATTAGGCATGTTTTTTTAAGAAGTATTTTCTGTCCATTAGTTCATAACCAAAATGAAAACTGATGTGTTCAAGTTGCTTGGAGAGGAAAGGTGATAGATTAATTCTTGACAATTTTAGTTTTTCATACTGAAAAAATGGTGAGTTTGCAGGGAAAGGATGGAATAGGAAATAGGCTACAGCTTATTTTTGGGAATCTTCTTAGAGGAGAGTACTGAATTTTGCCCATATTCTCCAAAACCCAGATTACCTCAATTGAGCCAGCTGCAGATATATTGTAATAATCTCTTGCCCATGTTAGACTGTGAAGGTTTAGAAATATTTCAAGTATAATTGCTTGGAGTACAAGTCCACAAATTTTAGGAAGGCTTTATAGCCTATGTTCATTGCATCCCTGGGGAAAAAGTACTTTTCAAAACTGGTGTAGTAACTGAATTTGCAGTGACTGCTTTACTAATATAGTCAATAAATGGAGTCAGATGATGGAGGTTGTGAGTTTTTTTTTTTTTTTACTATAAAAGAGGAAAATTTCTTAAATATTTAAATATTCTTTGTGCTTTGCTTTATTACTCACATCTTGTATATAGGTTGAATGCAGATGGAAGTATGAAACAGAAAAATCTTATACATGTTTTTGTATTGCTGCTTCCTCTGCTAAGGCAAATGTGGGATGAAATGAGTGAAGAGTTTTATGCTATAGTGTACAATGTACACTGTTAATATTTCTGTAGTAGTAACAGAAAGATGCAACAGGAAGCATAATAAAGCTTCACTATTCTCTGCTTTCTTTAACAGCATTGGAATTAAGATACATGTTTAAGATTTAAATTGTAACACATGGTGGAAACTGAAGTGAAAATAAATATTTTTCTTTTTCCTTACTTCTGTGGGGGCATAGTAGTGGGAACTGTTAAGTTACTTGTGCTACAGATGTTGCCAAGTTTGGATTTTAGATGCTCTCTATCTTGAGTTCCGGGAGGGGGCAGTATAAATATTTGAATTTGCAATCAGAAGTTCTGCAGTTGCAGTGAAAGGAAAAGTGCAGGTGAAGCATGAAATGTCACTAAACTAGAAATAAACAAGTGCCCTGGGAAAATGTGAGTAAACCTAGCAGAAATACTGGCTTAACTTTAAATGTAATAGTATAAGGTGGGATAAATTAGTAACAGCTATGATAGAAAGAGTAGCTCTAGGGCTCAGAATAACTTCAGTAAATTCAGTAAACACTGGGCTAAATTCTTCCAATAAAAATACTATCATAAATGTGATAGATCCAAACATATGAGCTACTGCATTTCCTGAGCATTTGTTTGCTCATGATCCCCTTTAAATTTACTTTGGAAGTTGTGAATGTTTCCTGAATGATTAAATTGATTTTCTAGAAACTTTAATGCATTTTTTAGTTTTTATTGACGGCAGAAGATCTCTTCAGCTTTTTTAATAGTACTGCTCTGATTTGATGCTGTCAGGCAGTGCTTTTATTTCATATCCAAGATTTGCTTACAGAATGTGGAGTTACTGATCTTCAGGGAAAACTAAGACCTCTCTTGTTCTTGTGACTGTGTGGGGAAAGGTGTGTTTATGAGTAATTGCAGGGGCTTTTATTTGCTCAGGGTGGGATGACAGAAATCTTACCAGGTGTGCATGTTCTCAGGTTCTCTGTATTTCAACTGATTATATACTGTACAAAAGGTTTACTAAGCTGTATATCTGTGTAGACATAAGAAAAGCCCCCCTACCTGGCTTGGTAAAAGATATAGTATGGTCATAACACCTAATGTTATAATTTGATAGATTTAATGTTTATTATGTTTATATTATATGTTTATATAATGTTTATATTATATTTATATTTGCTTATAACATTAGTGTTATAATCTGATAGATTTAGCTTAAAAACTAGTTTGACTCTTTAGTTCAAGGGTATGATTCTTTTTTGCCTGTGCTATTAATGTTAGTTTATAATTTGAGCTAATATACACCTACAGTGTTGCTAATTTTTATAATTGCTCATTAAAAAAATAGGCTATATCTGTATTTGTAATTTCTGTAATAATTTAGTCCTTCCTTTTCTGGAGTCTCAGCTTGGCTTGAGATTCCAAAGTGGGCTTATTTTTCTAGTTTATTTAAGTGCAGTAGCAAAAATGTTTTGAAGTATTTGCTCTATGGATTAAACCAGAGCATAGACTGCTTAAAAATATCCAGAGGTAACTCTCCGATGTATTAGATCTAGAACTATAATTTTCCTAGAAGATTTCATTGTAAGCTTAAATGTAGCTATAATAGGATGTTACATCAAAGGCATACTGTGTGTGTATATGATAGCAGAAGCTATCTGCAGCCTTGGGAAATACATTTTCTTCAGTCAGTCTTGTTTTCTAATAATGTTCTATTGCCTTTATTTTATTTTTTTTTTTGTTTTTTTTTTTTTTTTTTTTTTTGAGACATTGTAGTGGTTTAAGCCCAGCTGGCAACCCAGAAACCACATAGCTGTTTGCTCACTTCCCCCGCACCCCCATGCTCCGGGGGTATGGGGCTGAGAATTGGAAGAATGTAACTCCCAGTGATTAAGATAAGAGCAATCCAGTAACTAAGGTATAACAAACCACTACTGCTACCACCAATAATAATAATAAGGGCAATAACAAGGGAGGAGAATACAACCGCTCACCACCCGTCAACTAATACCCGAGCTGACCCAAGCAGTAATCTAGTCCTTCCAGGTAACTGCCCCCAGTTTATGTAGTGGGCATGACGTGCTGTGGTATGGAATAGCTCTTTGGCTAGTTTGGGTCAGGTGTCCTGTCTC
>JASSUY010034014.1:18586-38529 GCA_032466535.1 Forpus xanthops
TTTTTTTTTCCCTCTTTCTTTTTATTGTCTGCTCCCTTTCCCCCACCCCCCAACGTACTCAGTATCTGGGATGGGCAAGGAATTTCTTTGAAGCCTAGATGTGTTCATTCATTTCTCAATTTGCAAATTGATTATTGGAGACAGAATATCTGACAGGGATGGATGTTTCTCTTTGGAAAAGTAGTAATATTTTGACTTTTGTATCTGCTCAATTTTTGCAAATGGAGGAAAGCTAGGCTACAGGTCTTCAACCAGCAGGAGTTGTGTAGTGGAATTTTGACACAGTCTCCCACAGCATCACTGCATTCTTCTTTCTGAATTGGGGAGGTATGGATTTGGTGGATGGACTGTTCAGTGGATAGGATATTGGTTGGGTGGTAGCATCCACAGGGTAGTGGTCAACAGCTCAGTGTTCAGATACAGATCAGTCACAAGTGATATTCCTCAGGAGCCCTTGTTAAAACCAGCACTGTTTAATATCTTTATCAGTGACACAGACAGCAGGATCAAGTGCACCCTCAGCAAGTTTGCTGATGTTACCAAGCTGAGTGGTGCAGTTGACACATCTGAGGTGTGGGATGCCATCCAGAGGGACCTGGACAAACTCAATAAGTGGGCCCATGTGAACCTCAAGAGCTTCAACAAGGCCAAGTGCAATGTCCTGCAGCTGGATTGGGGCAATCCTCAGTATCAACAGAGGCTAGGGATGGAGAGCCCTTTTGGAAGGACTTGGGGGTACTGGTGAATGAAAAGCTGGATGTGAACTGACAGTGTGTGCTCATGAATACTTTCCTATATTTCTTTTCCAAAAATCCTTCAAACATTGGTCTTCTCTTAAGTACTTGAATTAGATTCTAAAGAGAATGGTTCTGGCTTTTACTGCTTCTGAAAGCTTTTTCTTGTTATTCAACAGATGCCACAGTTGGAGAAGAAGCTGGAAGAAGAACTGGAATGTAATGCCAGAATCATTGCCTGTCGTTTTCCTTTCCCTTGCTGGATCCCAGACCATAGTACTGGAGAGGGAATAGACACTGTGTGGGCCTACGATTTGAAACATTCCAGAGGATGTGAAACAAAAAGATTGGAAATTTCACCAGCGACAAAATCCTAAAAATATAATTTGTTTTTTAGCTAAAATTTTTGGCTTTGAGTTCATCCTTTAAAGATAAAGAGTGAATATAGCCCCAGGATATGGAGATATATAGTCACTAAAAGAAATGAAATACACTGGTTATCTGAAAGCAAACAAAGGTTTGTGAAAGGTGTAGCTAAGTGGCTTAATGTAGTTAGTAAAAATTATGAGAAAGTTTTATAAGAAGTGGAAAACTTTATTATGGAAAATGGGATAGAACACAGTTCACTACTGTTAAGGGGAATATATGTACTAGTTAAGGTGCTCAGATTGATGAACTTAATATATGCATTCTTTTTGAGCCTGTGTAGCATTTGTTATTGGTGTTGGAAGTGGTGTGCAAGTAGCTTCTCAAATGAGCCGTGGTTCCCAAATGTCTATTATGTGTGCTGAGTAGGCATAAAGATTGAGTGTGATGATGATACCAATGTTTTGCACCTCAGCTTTGAATGTGTATGTTTTTGAAGTTGAATATTGCACAAGCAAATATAACGAGTTGCTTATTCATTAGCACAGATGCAGCCCTTGATGTGTTTCTACTTTATGATGTGAAGACAAAACTACAGAAGTGTGTTCTTACTGAACACTTATTGGTATAAGCCTTTGCAATTAACCATAATTTTTCCTAATCTCTCTGATTTAGGAAGGGTTTCAGAAGTCACCTACTTGGCAGTGAAGTTTATGTGTTTAAACCTTGGATAAAGTATGGGTAGCAGCTGCTTACTTGAATGTGTCATAGAGGCTGTCTCTGATTCTAGGGATAGTTGGTCTGGCTAGCTAGTTTAGATCTGATTAGACCTCATTAATTTATACTGAGATGGCAAGGGACATTTTCAGTCAGGCTTCTTCTACACTTTTCAATGTCATCTGATGAGATCTGAGAAATCCATGGCATTGCTGCATGGCTTTTCCGTGGAAGGTGAGGCAAGTTCTCCCCGTGTCTTCACTGATTGGCAGTGAGATACTACTACTGCTTCTGTGACGTTTTCCTTTTCTGACATGCGTACTTTGTCACAGTCTGCTTACTTGATCTGTGTTTTGATTCCCAGGTAAAATTTTACCAGTTTCACCCTTTAAAAATTAGTCAAAGTTTGTAGTTAACCGCTCCTGGCAGCATTTAATATATAGACTGTTAAGCAATGACTATGTAAGTTTGTCAGACTTTTGCATGTATGATACTCATATAATGAAGCTAAAATAGGCTAGGGAATTGTTACCTTACTTTTAGGCAGTTGTTACCACAACTGAAATTACCTCAGAACAAGAGAAGTGCTGAGATCCTGCAATTTCAGGTAAATATAAAGCCTGTGACATTTTATTAAGTGCTGCTTTATTAGACACATTTGCTGGACTATAGTATCTGACTTGAAGAGAAGTTAGAAGTTACTTGGAATATGTAGTCTACACTTACACTGGTACCCAGGTTTTCATTCTTGGTGGGAGAGAAGGAGTAGGAAGAATCTAAAATACAAATCTACACTGGGGAGCAACAGAATGGTTTTGTCCTGATATTTTAGACAAAGCAGGAGAAGAAAGGGGCAAAAGTATCTGGTCTGGAGTTTGCAAGGGAGAGGTGATTTCAGCCTTGCCTGGCAAAGCAGATAGTAAGTATGAAGACTATGTACTGAAGAACGCTGATTTCTGGTAAGCAGTCTTTTACAGCCTTTCACTGTAGTGTAATGTAGTGCATCTTGTGGAACTACACTGAATGCTTTCTACTGTGATTTAAGTGTTATTATTACACAGTGACAAGGGAGGGCTACAGTAACTTGTCTAAGATGGCTGAATGTACTTCAATAAAGGCCATAAAACTGCAGACAAAGGAAATCTGAAATTATTTCATTTGGAAAAAAAAAAAACAAAGGGGAAATCAGCTAATTATGCAGTTGTTCTGCAAGTGTCTATAAAGGCAAAGGAAAAAGAGTTTGATTGAGTGAATTGTGACTCAGCAGCAGTGCAGTGCTCTCACCCAGGTTTCTACTGCCTGCTTTCACAAAAGTTAGTTTGCAGGGAATGAAGCACCTATTTTTCTGCTGTGTTTGACTGTATATTTGCCTATTGCATTATCATTTGCCTGTTAAAAAAGTAAAACTGCATTTCTCAGTTCTGCCCATGGGAAAGGCTTTGGGGCATGTAATTCTTAGTTCCCACCTATCACTCCAGAAGTATTTGTTGAGGAGGGCAATATAGAATTAATGATGTGATGGCCTGAGCTTTGGGGGTGCTAGGTACTGTCAGCAGGGAAGGATGTATGAAAGCTTTTAAAGGCAGAGGGCTTTATCTTGCTTTGGCCATTTACTTTTAGGGGCCTAGACTGAGGCAGACAGTAGTCCGCAGGTTCAAAAGAAAATTGTTACAAAAGAAAATATGCAGTCTTTCCTGTTTGCATGGCGGCAGTATGAAATGGAAAGCAAATTGCTCTAGTTTGCAGGGCAGGGGAGGGGGAAGCTGGGAAGGCAGTGTCTTGTCATGTCCTCAATTTTTCTGTCACTTGCTATGTTCATTTGATGGTTTACAAGATTAAATACTTAACTGTGACTTCAGTTATCACTTCATGGATTATTATGTTGATACAGTTCCAACTGCTAAGGTAGTGTATTACAATTTCATTGATATTCTACTGCAGAGTACAAATTTCTTTCTTCTGAAAACCAGGAAAGCCTTAGAGAACTGGCTTAATCAAATTATAGCATAGCCCAGAAGCCAGTAGAAGGAAATGCAAGATGTGCATGCTGTTCAATACCAAAGTAATTCAGATACACAGTGAAACCTATAGTTTATCTTTTTTACGTCTTCTAGTAGAATCATAGAATAGTTAGGGTTGGAAAAGACCTGAAGATCATCTAGTTCCAACCCCCCTGCCAGGGGCAGGGACACCTCCCACTATACCATGCCACCCAAAGCTCTGTCCACCCCATTCCTGAACACTGCCAGAGATGGAACATTCAAAACTTCCCTGAGCAACCCATTCCAGTGCCTCACTACCCTTACAGTAAAGAATTTCTTCTTGCCTCTTGGGACTTACTTGTTTTATTCTTTCCTTGCCCTGTCAGATCTTAGCGAAACCAGATGCTACATTGTTGAATAAGAAATGCTTTCCTGAAATAATGTAGAACTTCATCAGTTTGAAAGTAATACAGGTCAGAGTTCTCCAGGAATCAAACTTTAAATATTTTTTTGTTCTTTTTTACATTGAAGCGTATTATGTCCCCGGAGGCTTTGTGATGCAAGATCAGTTGTACCAATGTGGCATCTGAATGCTACGATTTAAATTTTGTAGTTTCCTATTTTGGATAAATTTGTTTTCTCAGGAGAGAGAGAGGGGTATAGCTACAAGAGATATTTGATACGCAGGTTGCTCACAGTGTATGAACAGTCACTGTGGCTACACAGCAACGTTAACCAAGGTTGTCCAGATTTGCTTGTGAAATGTGCATATATTTTGTGAGCTTTAGGCACTTCTCTATTACTGGCTGTATAGAAGTTATTGATTTATCCTGTGGTCTGATTATATGCTACCACTTAATCTAATGTTGCTCCAACTAATTTAATCCCCTGTCTCCGAGCTGCTATTTATTTCTGACTCATGAGTTGTAGCCAGGTAAGACAATGCATAATCAAGTTTAAAGTAAAGCATCACATTTCATACTTATGTATGAGTATGGTCTGTGAGGAAAAAAGTTCCAAAGTTCAGGCTTTGGGAAAGTCACCTGTAATGTGGGATGCAGCTCAGGAGATGACTGAGATTTCCTTAGCTCTGCATAAATATTTTAAGAAGGACTTGAGATTTGCTTTTCTCGTGTGTGTATACTTTAAATTTTTTTACCACAGTAATACCATTCTAAGATCTACAGAAGTAAGCAGAGATAGCATTTGTTTATCTTCTTATGTTTTGAGCTGTGGGAGAAAAGGGGCCATAGGATTCCTTTCCTTAAGTGTGGCATTTTGAACTTTTTCAGAAGCAGTTTGACATACTTGCACAGCAGCTGTGCCTACTTCTCACTGTCATGAGCATGCCATGACTCAGCAATGGGTTCGTGTCTCATGCCATTACACTTGAACGAAAATTGGTTATTGATAGATCACCTCATATTTCTGTAATTTCACTTTTCACGACGATTTACAAATACTAAAGCATTCGCGCAAGAAAGAACATGAATCCTTCAAATTCATGCTTGAAGGCGGCAGCCTAACATTGGGATTAATACCAACAAATTCTGCTTTTAGTCATCTATTTTTCTTTTACATTTGCCAAATTTGTAGCTTTACAATGTAGCTCCAACTTGTTTTTCGGAAGTAACGTAAGTTTCTCTTAGAAGGCTTCTTGAGTTCTTGATAGGACACTGCGGTACCTATGTTTAAGTTAAAAAACACCCTTGAGTGAACTACACGATTAATGTTTTCAGTATTTCTCTTTGGCTGATAAACTTTGTTTGTCCTTGTATGCTTCAACTGAGGGAGACTTATGCATGGATAGGTACTTTTTTTTCCACACTTTTTCTGAATTGTTCTTATTTCGGTGTGCCCCCTTTTTTTTCATACTGTCTTTTTGTAATTTGACTTCATAAATTCATCAGATCACCTCTTTTCCTGTATTTCCTTTTTTTTTTTTTCCTGCATAACCTAGTTGTCTGTTTTTTTCTGCAACTTTGCAGGAAGAGTGAATTTGTCAAGGAATGTCCTTTTTCTCTCCAGTGTTTTAAACATGTATTTAACTAACCTCCTTGATTTATTTAGGTGTCTGTATGCTGACACAGCATGACTTTTGTTTCCACTAAATGAAAGAAAAACATCCACCCATATGGTATTTAGACTGAAAAATAGCCTTGGTCTATAACAGTTCTGACTATTTAGTAGTTTTAAGTACTTAATTTCACATTTTTATTGTATTTCATCACTTGGAAAATGAATGCAGGCCTTTTATCCATTCAGTAGTTCTTTGGGTTGGGGTTATTTGTTCAGGTGGGAATTTTGCTGATTTCTTTTTCTAAGTATAATGTTGAGGTTTCTATTAGAGGCTTTGGTTGAAATGTCAGAGTGATGTTTTTCCTGCGAAGTGCTGTGTAGTCCTTGAAAAATCACAGTAATGCAATCCAGTGAACTGCTAGCATTGCTTACCAGTAAATATGCTGGGATATTTTTTAGCTTGTTATATGTGTTGTGGTTTTTAAAAACAAAGTAGGCTTTTGAAGACCCATATAAAGCTTGTGGCATAAAGTTTTGAGGTGAACAGAGTTCTTCACAAAGTCAGAAGCAGTAAGTTTGTGGCTTTCAAGCTGATGCTTGTGGTTACTTTCTGAGGAATCCACAAAAAGTAATTTAAAAAGGTCTACTATCAATAGGTTTATATTTGCTCCCTGTGGTTGTGTCCTTCCATTGCAAAATTTTAATATGTCTGAAATGATCAATTGAGAATCCCTGAAATAAAAATACATGTTTACGTAAGACAGTAGCTAAATGGAAATGAGTTTAACAAAGTGAGCATTTTTGTTTGTTTTTTTTTTTTTTTTTCTCATTCTTTGTTGTAGCCTGCATGGACTGTTGAGCCTTGAACCTGTGCAATGTATAAATGTATAAGCCTGTGTCAGCAAATCACAGAATGGTTTGGATTGGAAGGGACCTTAAATATCACCTAGTTCCAAACCTTTGCCATGATCAGGGACACATTCCACTAGACCATGTTGCTCAAACAGCTGATATTCAGGGGGCAGATGTAAGCAATGAACCCATCTGTGATTTAGAGGATGGCATGTGATTTAGAGCTGTGGCCTTGTCCTGAAAAGCCAAGACCTGACTTCTCTGGTACCTCTTCTAATAAGCATGAAACTTTGCATTTCACTACACAAGAGCAGCCACATTGTTTTGTATGTTGTCACTGCATTCTAATAACTTAATAATTCTAGCTTTTTAGTTAATCTATGATAGATCTGGTTTAAGGGTCTGAGTTTTTTTTTTTTCTAACTATTTAAACATGACATTTAATTTTTAAAACACCAGATAAGCTGCCACTGAAGTCTTTCTAAATAGAGGACAGACCCTATGAAACTCCTTAATGCTGTAATATCTGCAGATGTTCGTGCCAGAGCTCTGGTTCCCATGAGCAGAAATGTGCCTAGCTCTTGCATAAACTATCTTGATTTCCTGACTGAAAAAGAACGTATGAGGGGAGGGTACAAAATGATCAAAATTTGAGGACCAGTGTAAGTTCTACGAGCGAAAAATGAGTGGTATGAGATATAGTAAAAATCTAAGGGACTTCTCTGCTACTATCATTTTAGCCCCTAAGGTTTGATGCTTTTTTTTTTCTTCCCCTAAGATCATATAGCTGTTCTTGAAAGTGTACTTCTTTTTCTCCTTCACATTGTTTTTTCAAGTGCTTTGGAGTGTACACAAAAATAATTTATATGTCCCCTTCTCTAAATTTGTTACAGGACTCTCATTATCTGTGTTTGTGTATATTTTATTGCTTCTTCCTTTTGTTTTTTCCCAGCACACATAGAAGCCAGATTTATACTCTTGACTGCCTTTATGCTCAATATGTAACTAAGGTTGGTTTGTGGGCATGATCAATACCAATTAAGTTTATTTGGAAATAGAGATCTTGCACTGAAGCAGTTCTAAAAAGATTTTGAGCAGGAATGGGACTAATGATGGTCAAGATGTGAAACTACTAATGTTACTTCATGATAGGTGTGGTAGAGCCTCTTGCCATTGAGGTACTTTTAATTCCAATTGTCAGTGTGATGTGTAAGGAAATCCAAGGAATGAAAGACTAGTAGCAAAGCATCAGTGTTGTGTGGTAGCTTTAAAGAAACTGTATTTTCTAACAGTATAGTCAGAGGCTGCCTTCCCAACAACAAAAAAAAACCACAACAAACCAGTGAACCCAGCCTTTAGGATGTCAGCATTACAGACATAAAATGGAGACTACATTTATCACTCTTAGAAAATTCTAATGTGGAAAAAGTTGCCAACTTCAGCAACTGGGTGTTATTTGCAAGAGTGCGTGAAGTATAACATAGGTCAGATCCAGACTGACTTAAGGAATAGTTTAAGTTTCTTAGAAAAAGTTAGCAGTTCTTGTGACATGCTATTAGGTTGTTTGCTCATTCTAATAAAAGTGCTCATCAGACAACACTCTTTTCAGGATTGTCTACTGCATGAAAATAAGGTAGTCTATGCGCTTTCCAGGAAGCCTGGATGCTGAATCTTTTGTGAGGCTTTGTCTATAGCTATTTCTTCATGCTTGTCTGTACCTTGGGTGATTGTGAGCATCAGATGATTTGAGGGGGATCTTTTACCAAGCTGGGTAATACTTACAGTTGTAAGGACAAAGGACGAATCCTTATCTTCAGTTAGTATCAGGATAACAATGATTCAGCTTTCTTGTTAGAGTGCTCCAAGCAGTGCTAAAAGCAAGGATATTGGAGCTCAAGCTCCACAGCAAATAACCCAATCAAAACCCCTGTGCTTCACTTTGCTTTTTTGTTGTTAGCAACCACCTCCTCCCTGGTCACTAACTCCCACGCAAAATAAATAGGGCCTCCCCAGCCTCATTCATCAGGATGTGTTCATTGGTTTTCAGCGGCTGGTGCAGATGGCTGCATGACTTTCCAGCTTTGTCTAGACTGTGGGTCTAGCAAGGCCTTCCCAGCTTAAATTTTGGTGTAAGCAGGCTCAAGTGTCAGCTTCAACTGTCTCAGTCAAGGGTCTGACTAATATATCTTTCTAGTGTCAGAAGTCATTGAAACAAGTGGGCTTTGGGTGCTGAAGACTTCCTGAAGCTTACTGTCTTAGCATGATGGGACACAGCATCAATGTTTTGGCAAGCTGTTATAAAGACTGTGTTAGCTCTGCTGAATTTGATCTTTCCACTGGTTTAGGAACAATCTGAAGTGGAAGATAAATTCTCTTCAGTTTTCCCTCAGACTAATAGCAGTAGAACATTGTTCTTTAGTTTTACACTGCTGTTTGTTTCTGCTACAGCCTAATCTTTCCTTCGCTGGGAGGGGAAGACCTAACACCAGAGTCTTTCCTCTCCAGCACAAACTTGTGAGCAAGGCTATTCCTTTAACTGAGGGTCTTCTCCTTTGAAAAGTCATCAGCACAATGATCCTTACCAGAAGCATTGGGAACACTTTCAAATTCTTGTTGCTGATACAGATGCTGTTTGTCAGAACCACTATTAGGAACAGCTTGGTCTTCTGCCGAGGCTCGGTATGATTACCTGTGGTGTAAGGTTAGTTCAGGAGGCTTGATGGTGGGTCTGGTATGGAGGCTTGGATTAGCAGTACTCTGTTTGCATTTTTGGAGACATAATCAAGTTTTGCTCCTTACAATAGCATATTTTCTTTTATATGTTAATAACATCATAATCATATAATGGAAATATAAGAATAATCTTCTAATACTCTGGCAATAGTCTAAGCTGAGTGCTACTCAGCTGCTTTTTAAGTTGGAGGAAGAGGGGCAAGTCTGTTCTCCCTTCAGTAAGCATGTGTTGCTCCTGTTAACTTTGAGGGAATTATTTGCATGTGTTAAAAAAGAAGGAAATAGAAGATGGCAGTTGGAGTGCTCGTTGTTACTTTGTATTTAATCTTGCAGTAAAATGCAAAATTTATACAGCAGTATTCATTTTCAAACTGCTGCTGAATAGTAAATCTAGCAATGCTTTTGTAGGGCTGGCTGGCACTGTCTTCACCCTTTACAACTGAAAAAAACTGTACTAAAGAGCTAATTTGTTTAAGACCACGGAAGTAACAGGTGGCAATGCTGTGATTAAAATGATTAAATCTGTGACTACATGTCTGTGTCTACAGCTGGAAGAATGTGTTTTTTAAATGGCTACTTCTGAAGGTAGGAGTACTTACGCAATTTTAGAATTGATGGAGCTAGAGTTATAAAAGTCAGATGCTCACATATGCCATTTAGTAATTTCTTACTGCTTAAGACTGTAGTCTTAGTATCTACAGTGATTGTGTCTTTCAGGTTCGTGATCTTGGTTTTGTTTCCTTCAGTCTTGCCTTTTTATTAGCTGTTACAACATTTGATGTCTCATGGTTACTGCTTTTAACTGCCTTTGGGTCCTTGTCACTGTTTATATGTGCTACTTTGTTGTAAAACACTATTTCTATTGAAGTATACGAGTTTGTGACGTGTGCTACATCTTAGTCTATCTTCATGTGAGAGTCAGTCTGATTCTTTCCTCTTTTGATGATTTCCGTTTTTTATGACAGAGAAGTTCAACTCTTTGAACAATTTAAATCTGTTGTTGTGTTAAACATAAAATGATTGCAGTCCTGCAGAGGTGACTTTTGTATCTTACTGTTTTACTTGCCTCACTTATTTAACATGGTTTGTGTTTTAATTCACTGAGGACACTTCAGTAAGCGTACATGAAACTATGTTTTTGTGAAGTCACAAGATTGCTCTTTCATGGCCTGTGTTAGTAAACCTACATGTTCTCATTTCTCACTTCTATATTTGTTCATAGGTACAAATGAGATGAACTGAGAGAACTATTTTTCTTAGGCTTTAATAACTTTATCCTTCATCAAAATAGCATGTGAAATTGCTTGAAAAAGTTTTCTGTTGGTGTGACTTGTCAACAGTTCTGGCTGTTATAACTTTCTGTCCTGACAAGCCCCAACTCATTTTACCCTGACATAACCATCAGTTTTAAGTACAGTACTGTCTTGATCTTCTCATTCAGAAGCTGATAGTGATCAGCTTATTGAGCTCAGAACCAGCACTGGTGTATGTTACATTTGTCTACTGGGAAAACAGGCTGCTGAGATCGTATGTAGAATGTTACTAGGTTAGTTGCTTTGCTAATTTTTATAAAGTGAGAGGCAACAACTTGACATCATCTCTAAATATGAACAAACCCAAGACAAGCAGTGTCCCTGCTCATTGCATGTGGGTTGGGCTTGGTGACCTTTAGGGTCCCTTCCAGCTCAAACTGTTCTACAATTCCATGAAAATACTTTCTCTGCCATGTGCAAGAAAATACATATTGAGCAATGTATGAACAAATACACTACTACCCCCACCATGGCAATCAAACTGCTTATCTACCAGTTAAGTAAATACAGTCAAAGTTTGTTAGTCCAGGAACAATATAGTCAATGGCATTGCTGGTTCTTATCACTGAATCATGAAAAGCAAGTGCAAAATCAGACCGGGCTTGCCAAATAAAATAGAATGGTTAGAGACAAGACTGCTTGAGACAGTTTTCTACGCAGCAACAGGAATTGTTTGTTTGTTTCACCCTAGCTGAAAGATAAGTGATAGTTCTTCCCCAGCCCCAAGACTTCCCTCTGCATTGCCTTAGGCAGAGCACTGCTTTGGTTCAATATGTTGATTCATGTAATTCGTGCCACTAGAATTGCATAAAATCAGAAGAGGTGCTAGGGAGGACAGAGGTTACTGTCGCTTGGGTAGTGTTATCGACTTGTAGTAATGCTTGAATGTTTGGCTTTCACTATTTCTGTCATGCCACATTGATGGTACAGAAAGAGCTGTAAGTTCAGGTAAGAATCAATACACTATTTCAGCTGGGGCCAAGAAAGGAATGAACAATGCAGAAAGGCCAACAGAACTGCAGAAGTATAAATCTCCTGAGGATCAAGAAGCCTATACGCTACCTGCTTTCAAAATGATTATTGAGAAGTGATAGAGAAGAAATGTGTGTCTCAGTGTAAATTGTCTTGCTTGTTAGAGAGTCATTGCGCCATCTATTATATCTACATGTGTTAGGGAGGATCTGTTCTGAAGACTGCTTATGCTGAAAAAAACTATTTGAAAAAGCATTAGTCCTGCAGCCTGTAGTGAAAAGGAAAATAAGGCCTGTTAATTAAGGGTGAAAAAAATGTAGGAAATTGGTAAAAAATCTGCCTATCAGTAGTGTAGTTTTGCCATGCAATTATACAACAGAACTTTAATTTTCAAGGATGACGTATCTGTGCTGCAAATGCCAATTTTCAACCTGTTTAGGTGGATAATCTGCTGGAACAGATTACAGTCCTTATCTTTTAGATTTGTATACTGCACATAGCACTATGAATTTATACCATATACCTAGTCGATCTCAATAAAAATGTATTTTCTTCTGTACTGTGGGCTACGCATGTTATTGGTACATGGTACCAATAGGCACCAGAGATTTCAGAAACTGATTTCAGCTCTTTTGTTAAATAGCACTGAAGGTACTGAGATTTCTGAAACTATGACTTTATTGCACCTGCCCAAAGAACGATTTGATACCATCTCATTTTAAAACAAAATGTTTCAAAATCCTGGCATGTGCCATGAATGCTCTATTTGTGATTGATATATTATAGGGGACCTGTAAGTTGTAGGACCTGCAAAGGGCCTAGTCCTTCTTCCACTTTCATATTTTTCTTGCTGCTTTCACTTACTTTCCAATTTCTGGGTTGAATTCTGTTAGTTGGCCTCATGATAGGGGTCAGGCTTTTACCTGTATATCAGTCATTGCCCCCACCCCTCCTTCTTTTACTTCCTAAGTGCTGCCTTTCTGAAGTTCTATCTAAATTGCTGCAGTTCTTATTTCTACAATAGGTACAATTTCTTAGTTTAGAAGATATCAATAGATGTTCTTAAGTCAGTGCCGTCACCAAATAGGTTGAAGCGTATTTTAAAGCAGCCTTAGAAAATGCCCTTACAGCAAATCTTTTTCAAGATGATGGACTGAAAAAGCAGTAAAGTAGATGGTACTTTCTAGAGAGCTTTCTTAATGCCTGGCCAAAATGAAACTAAAAAATTAAATATAATTTAGGCTGCAGTTGCTGATTGCATCAAAGGGAGGAGAAAGCAGAGTCTGAAAATCAGGTGATGGCTATCTTGAGTATTGCTAGATAATATGTCCGTCAAAATATGCATATAAAAAAACCCATTGAATATATGAGCTTTTAGCAAATGTTAATGCTGCTCTTTCTTAAACAGTCTTGCTCTCCTAAATGTTAGGATGAGAGTCCGTCTGCAAAGTAGGCTGACTGGTGTTTGTCTCTTTGCCAGAGGTCCTAGTTGTACCTATACATTGGCAGAACCACAGCTAGAGTAGCTGAAAGCCCTAGTTTGGCATTTGTCCAGCAGGCGAGGAGAATGTGGATGCTCACGCAAGGGGTCATTGACATGGGCTTCTGCCTCTTCTGGAAGTATTTTCTGAAACAAACTTGGTAAGTCCATGCCAGCAGGCCAAATCCAAACTCTCTAAAGTGCATACTGTAGAGATGGATGGTGATGTTATATCACAGTGAGAAGCTCAAGCGGTTTTCTCTTGCTATTGGCAAGACAGTAATAGTGGTAGTGTTCTGGTGACTTACAAAGTAGAATTAACTTTGTCTCCCAAAATAAGTTCTAGATTGAGGGAGTAAAGATATTAATTAGTCTTTCTTAATGATAAATCTCTATGAAGAGTAATTGTCCAGACTTGCTATTACTTTTGCTGGTTTTTAGCTGATTGAACTGTTCTTGTCTCTTGGCCTATGGAGAATGAAGCTTATCTCAAAACCATCATTGCAGACAACTTCTGCAGGTGTAGATTTAAATGGTCGTGCGCAGTTGTGCTGAATCCTACTGAGCTACCCTAAATTCCTCATATTACTCTGACAGAATTTAATGAGACTGTAACAAAAACCAAAACCTAAATTCGTTTTAGTCTGGTCACTATTCTCTGTCTGCTTTTTACATGCATTTAGATCATTTAGAAGCCTCATTTTGGTTATTCTGCTTATCTTATTCCTGACGTAGCTTACATATTCTCCCTTATTAGTATTTATTCAGTCTCAATATAAAAACATGAGAAATAAATAACCTTTTTCAGTGGGCTGCAGCCATCATTTACCTGTGAACCTTAGTGGGGGTTGCTGAGAAACAGTAACATTTAGACTTGTTGGAAAGAAAATTGAAACAATAATTGAGATGCAGACTTTTAAATCAATATAAACCTTGTATCTGGAGGACTATCTTTTTATTGATATTCAGTTAAACAGCAGTAGAACAGTCCTTAGCCTTTTACTGGATAGTATTACATGTCACAATATTTATAATGCATCATGTGTTTTACACTGTAATCCTTACAAAGCTAGTTGTTTGTTGCTTCTAAGCCTTTCTAAATGTAGTTGAATTTCTTTTGCTAGGCAAATTGTTAATGATAAGGTAGGCAAATAATAATTTTCTTGTAGTATGCAATTCTATCTCCTTAAATAGGGGACTCTGAGATATTGAGAGTAATTGAATACAAGGGAGATGTAACGTTTCTATCACAGAATCCTCCAGATAAATGTCCATACTTAAATTATTTATCCACTATAACTTGTATTTCAGTAACAATTGCAAGATTGAACTGTAACTGATGCCTTAATCTTGACTGCATGTGAGGAGACCCATAATAAAGTTGGGTGCAACTGTTTGCCTTGTACCATAATTTATATTTTAGATGAGATGCTGTGGGTTTTTTTGGGTGTTTTTTTTTTTTCTATTTAGTGCATAGGCTTGGTGGTTTTTGCCATTGCTTTATATACTCAGAACTTACTGTGTAGTAACATGAGAGGCTTTATGTTGGTGTTTTGTCAGGTTAACAAAGACTACACAATGGAGATATGATGCTTACTGTAATGTTGCTCCTCCCCAAGGTGTCTGACTTCCTTCCATCTTCAGTCTTTGCTTCAGCAACATTTCCTCTTTCTATCAGTTTCTGGTAAATCTGATATTTGAGCTGGTGCTTGTGTTACATGTATGCAAAATATTTTTCATGATTTTTTTTATTGAAGAATTCATTACCTTAATTACGGGAATGGTAGAAAATCTGTGAAGGCGAGAATTGTTCATGATGCATATTAAGTATTTAACTTTGGCTTTTTTTTGTATATTTTTTGACTCTTGTATATTCCTATTCTGTTACAAAGTCTAACACCAGTGTGCTAGGACCTGATCCAGAAAAAGTGATATGTTTTGCTTCCTGAAATGTCCTTAATGATATTTATTGGCATTAAGACAATATTTGTCTGAAGTGATTCTTATTTGTAAGGGGTGTTTTGGAAAGCTGAATTTAGGGCACAGGTTTTTATTTTGCTCTTTTCTAGGGGTATGCAATGAGATATAAATCCTTGATCACTAAGTATTATAAAGGGCATAAAAATGGCAGACCAAAAAATGGGTTTTATATAGCAAAATAAACAAAGTATAGATATCCTAAGAATACTTAGCTTTCCTGCAAACAAAATGTTCTTAGACTTTTAACTTTCTGGAGGAAAATGTTAAAGGAAAATCTTCTGATGTATATTGTCCTCCCTCTCCCCTTTCTTCCCGTCTCCCACCTTAGGTAAAGCTATTCACTGAATAAAGCTAGTACAGAAATAGCTTTGACCTTGGAACTGTATTTTCTGGAAGTAAATGAGCTTTGATAAATTTTTACACAGGTCTGTATGCAACATCTCATACAAAGCTGTATATAGATAATTCTGCTCTGGCTGGGTTCGTTTAATTTCTAAAGCATGTGGGTGACAGCTGTTTTTACAAAAGCTTAGAAGAGAACTTGCATGATTTTTGTCCAGATATTGTCCAGGAGAGTACTCTCTAGTATAATGAGAATAGTCATGGCTCATTTATGTATACATCAGAATTTTTATTATTACATTGCATACTTTTCAGAATTTTTGGCCTAAACAATATTTGGATTTATATTGGACGTAACTGAATTTAATTGGATAGATTTTTTTTTTTTCCTTGCTGAAACTAGATATAAAAACTGCTCTGTTTTTCAGTGGAAAACACACCAGTTGCCTGGATTATAATGCTTCCTCTACCTGAGGAAATTTGAAGTCTGTGCCCCTTAGTGCTAGGGCAAAGAACTCTTTCATTCTGTATGAATAATTTAGCAACCCCTGCTGCAGGGGGTGCAAGTTGGGAGCCCAGCATCTTGGTAACCAATTCCAAAGGATGGCTTTGGCATTAAGAACCTAACCAGTGATGGAGTAATTTCTCTAATACCAGAGGAAAAGGCCAAGTAGCAACTCGTTTAAACTTCTCTTAACCTCTAGTGTCCCCTGTATTGCCCATATTTTCACCAAATGACTATTGTCCATGCATTGTGGTGTTGTGGAAGTGGCATGGAAACTTCTCTGTCCTAGGGAGGCTTTGCCCCCGTTTCCCCAGCAAGGAACTGCAGTCTACTCTGCTATCTCCTTCATCCAAATGAGGAGTGAGGGCTACAGGAAAAGATCTACTTGCTTTGCGCAGCTGACAAGTTTTAATGATGCCATTGGTGATGAGAACAAATCTGATCATTTTCTGTCTTTAAACATTTGAGGCAATGTCTTTTTCTGTACTTAAATGTCAATAAGAGACATACCTCTGTTGCTATCCAGTAAAGTGTCACTTTGGATCATGTTCTAAATCCGTAGATCTGAATATCAGTTATGCTGTATGTTGAAACTGGAAAGGCTGTCTTGATTTCCTGTTATATGTAAACTGTTTGATATAAAAACTTAAATATGGAGTATAATTAACAATTTGTTAATATGCAGTCCTTTATAATGTGATTTATTTTATAGTCTTCTGCAGTGCATTAACTTGGTAAAGCATTCTGTTCTAGTACAGTGAAAGCATGTACAGTACCATGTCAATATACTTATTGTAGTCTACTATATTTTAAATACGTGGAATTTTTTCTTTCCTGTTTGAAATACTTAAATGTGCTTTGTGGTGACAAAATAAAAACCTGTCAGAGCTTAAACTACTGCAGTATTTTAACTGAAAACATAACTTGTGGCAATTAATGGAAAAGCTTTTGTTTATTTATCTTCAAGATTGCTTAAAATATTAACAAATTTCCAAACAGTTTTTGAGACAGAAGTGGTATATTTTTCTTAAGAATACTGGTCAGTAGGTGGAAGTAGGTTGCCTGTTATTTGTACAAGTTTATATCTTACATGCACAACAGGAAGGTGAATAAAGCGTTTCTTATTTAATGCCGTTTACTTGAAGAATTTCAACAGTCAGTCATCAATTCCTTTCCACAAATGGAATTCAGAATTTGTGATTGAATGACACTCAAAACTGATGCTATTTGGAAATGACTAAACCCAGATGCTAGAGAGGAAAAAAAATAATTTGAGGTAAAAACTGAGAGAAAAGCAGCTATCGAAAGTATGTTAATATTTCACATTACTATTCTTGTAACAATGAGGTGACTTTGTAAAGCAAACAGTCTTAGAATGCAATAAATTTGCTCGTCATATCAAGCTATAAATGATAAGGAAACAAGAATGGAAGAACACCAGAAATATTATAATTTGAAAGTAAATCTTGCAGCTGAGTTCCTGCATGTTCTAGTGTTTGCTTTTCTTATGAAAGGTTCCTATGTAAATCTGCTTGAAGTATATCTGGTTTTGTGTCGTTTGCTCATCTTTACAAAGACTTCCTCATTCAGGTGTTTGAACATAATTTCAAAGAAGTGATGGTACGTTTACAGAGTCATAATTTTCCTGTAATTGTTGATAAAAGTCTGTAGTTGAGAGGGTTCCAAGCAGTTGCTGTTCCTGGATTGTTTTCTTTAAATGGGAAATCAGTAAGTGAGAAGGTGTTTCTAAAATCAGTTGTTTTTCTGCTGTATCTCATTTCATGTTTTAGTCTTAGGGTGTATAGCTTTCTCAAAAAAAATGAGCTGTTTAGTAAACCTTGCCTTAATAACGATTTGAGGTTATGCATGCATATACTTGCAAAAAGTTATTTCAGGCATTCCCTAACTACTCTCCTTCTTAGCTGCATTTTTAGTAGTTGATTTCCCATGAAAGAGTGAAACTATGTTGACATCTAACAAAATAATTTACCGACTGTGTTCAGATCTGTTGCATAACAGGAAGTCTCTGTTTTGATGTTGGTACAGGGAAACAGGATTTTTATTACTGAAGGGCAGATTCAGCCAGGTGATTTTGCTGACTAAAGATGTCACGTAAGCAGAACAATTGCAAGAGAGCTGTTGATTTCCTTCCTGCAAAAAAATTAATGGATGCATCTGAAAAACGGGTGAAGTTTAAATATCAGCTTTCATATTCATTTCTTTATTTTTTTTTTTTCTCCAAGATACATTTTGTACTTTCTTCAAAAGTATATTCAGTGCTAAAAAAGTGGACAGGAATTGTACAAAATAGGAATGACATTATTATGAGGGGAAAACAGGAACTTTTAAGGTTTTTTTTTCTTGATTATCACAACATCTTTTAAAGAATGCAAGTTATACAGAAGCTGTTGTTTTCTTAATATGTTTTAGGATAATTTTTTCTTTAACCAGGAAATAAATTTTTATTAGCATTTTGGAGACAGGAGCCTAGCCAGAAAAGTGGATGTCAGAAGGCAGTTGTATCTGCATTAATGTTATATATTTTTATGCAGTCATGATAAAATTTGAACCTTGTTTAATCTTTAAATAGGAAAATGCATATAGGTAAATAGATAACTACATGAAGCTATTGAAAAAGTGAATAGAGGTCATTATCTGAACTTGGTTATCTGTCAGTAATGTGGATGAATATTGAGTCTGTGTTCAGTTTATTCTAAAAGTTGAAGATAAAGTATGCTTTTTTATTTCATGCAGGTGAATGCACTTCAAAAAAATAAAAAAGTTAAAAGTATTCAGATGATTACTGAGATAGTGCTCTGTCTGGCAATTTGTAGTCTGGGAGAAGAGTAGTGAGTTCTTAATAAAAATATGATTACTATTAATGTATCTCAAATTTAATTAAGTATGGGTCAAGTATACTGAAGGTCTTGGTCTTTTTTCAAAGGCTTACATTTCCGCCATGGAAGGGCATTTATTTATTTCAAAATTTGTCTTTGGAATAGTTTTATAAATACCTTAGGTATTGCTTATGCCTTCACACTTTGTTTTAGTTGACAGTTGGCAGTTCTTTGGACATTGTAAACTCTAGAAGCACTTGCACAAAACCATGGAGAAGGTTTATAGAAGGTCGAGTATCCTCTTCAGTAGTTCTGAGCTTCAAAGGAGATTTTACAATAGCTGTAAACCCTTCACAGTTCCTTCTGACTGCTGCAAAATATCTGTATATCACATCCAGTGTCAGCTACATTTATTAGCACGTGTTTCTTTGGCAACAGTCAGTTTGCAGTGTGTTTTTAGTGCAAGTCCTGTCAGTCTTCTCTATAGAAGCCTCTTTGGTAATTTTAAAATTTACTACAAAACTTCTGCTGCCCAGTCTTTAATATCTTTGTGTTGCCAACAGATTGAATATTTGGGGATCATGCAAACTGTGACATAGATTGGAAAACAGGAGCACTTTGGGACACTGGTTTTGAGTGTAGCATTAAATGTAGGCAAGCACTTTCCAGTGTTCATTCTGGTATATGTTAAATTCTATGCCTCGCTTAACCTCATGTACCACCTTGAGCTATATACTTTGTCAAGTACTTAGAAAAGGATGGCAGCTTCGAGGCGATGAAATTACTTCAGCTTCCACCGTTGTCAATTGAAACTGAAGATCTAAACCCATGCTAAAACCAGGCCAGGCATAGTCTGAGGACAGTGTCCATTTATCAGGTCTTGAAGCTGCTGATAAGACTGTGTGCTGCATTGGGCAGTGAATTTGAGCCAGCACCAAAGGTTAACCAATGCTTCTTTTTTTTTTTTTGTTAGTTTCATTACTCATTTGTTTAGTCTTCTGTTAAGAAAAACACAAGACTAAAGCAGATTTTAACAGATGCTTTAGACCAGCTCAACTGATAGTTTGTTGAGTTTTTTTTTCCTTTTTTTTTTTTTTTCATCTGAAGATTG
>JASSUY010034015.1:1664-20401 GCA_032466535.1 Forpus xanthops
GGACCGGGAGCGGGCGGACCGCACCGGGAGGCGGCCACGGGTGCCCCGCCCCCTGCCCGCAGCGCCTCCCCCGGTGCAGCCCCGCGCTCCTCTCAGCCCGGCCCGGGACCCCGAAACGTGCAGGGGCAGCAGTGACATCCCCCGAGTCAGGGTATGGGCGCGTATGTACACACAGTGTATGCCTATGCACAGCCAGGTGTGTGTACTCGTGTATATACACCTATACACTCCCAGCCCTGACGGACCGCGGGTGGTAGGCTCAGGGTGCAGGCATGGAGAGGTTGGATGTCCCCACTACCAGCCTCCCCCCCCACGGTTTACTTTGCTCCGGCACCTCCCGGGGCTTTTCTGTCTCTGGGAGCAACCACGGCTCCTTCCAGGAGCATCCCCTGCCCTGGAGGCTGCAGTCAGTGCCATGGCTAGGGCAGGTCCCCTCAAAATGTGGGACCCCTCCTGTCTGGGGGCTCAGGCATAGAGGCAGCAAGAAGGCAAAGAGATGTTCCTCACCCCCCGGCTTGCTGCAGCCTAAGAGGTTTTGCTCACACACCCAGAAGCACACAGCAGTCAGCAATTAAGACCAGCTCTGGCCTTTTTATCCCGGGATTTTGTGCCCATGTGGGATTAAAGGCCTGATTGTAGCTTCCCCACCAGCCCCAAATCCTCTGCTGATTTTTATTCTGTGGGTAAAGCAGTGCATGCTGTGACCTATTGATCCCGATCCTCTGCATCTATCAAATTGTCTCTGCCAGAGAGCAGAGAGCCCTTCCACCGGGAGACATTTCTGCACGGATTCGGCTGCTCCTGCTTGGGTTGCTGGGGGCTGTGGGTCCTGGCAGTGACAGTGAAGGCCAGTGCATGTCTGTGGGTGAGTTTCCTCTATCCTGGTTCAGTAAGGGTTGTTTTCTTGGCTGGTTTTGGGGGGTGAGAGGTGGTTTCTTTACAGGGGCTGAGTGCTCTGGCCCAGACTGGGGAAGCTCTGTGGTACTGGGGTGGTTGGAGGCACTTCCTGGCATTGCCAACTGCTTCTCAGTGTTGAGTTAGGCATCAGAAGCCAGCTTGTTGTGAGGCTGAAACCTGCAGAGGAGCCTTGGACAGGCTCGGAGCAAGGCTGTGCCCCTACTTTGGCTTTTCATGGCCTCGTCCAGCCAAGCACCTTCAGGTCTTCGATGAGCAGAGGCAGATTTGACATGCTCACCCCTGACCTGGGGCTGCTGGCCTGGCCCCATATGGGCTGGGACCATTTCTGGGCTTCACTGGTTACCGGCCATGATGAATTTGGTTTAACTAGTACTGAGGTTACAGCTTTGTCTTCAGGGTGCCAAGCTTCAATTTTTGCTTCCAAATAGATTCCCTTTGTAGAATAAGAACCATTCATCTGATCTCTGCGGGACCAGTTAATCTTGGGAGACTGGCACGCTCCCTGCCATGGCCACACATCCGTGCCAAGCTCCTGCCCAGGTGAGGGGCAGACCTGGTTTTCCTTATCCTTTGCAGGAGTGAGGATTTTCCCAGTGCTGCAGTGTGTCGGGAGGCTCTGAGCATTGCTGCAGTGGTACCCACATCCCCCATCCATCCTCCCATCCTGGGCAGCGTGCACTGGCTCCGATTCCAGAATAAGGCAAGGGGGAAACCCAACCTACCTGGTTTTGTTTCACTACATGAAGTTCTGAACATTATTTACTCAAGAAACACTCTCTGGTTTTCGTGTGGCTCTATTTCCCCCAGTACCTATTGACATCGCATTCCCAGATGCTCAGGGGACTGGTTGCTCCTCTGCCACCTTCCCCCCATGAGCTTTATGCATCCTAGAGCCCCCCCATTAAACCGTTTGCAAGGTGAGCTGTGTTTGGGATGAAATGTCTCTACCCATGGGGAGTGAGGGGGGTTGCACTGCATCTTTTCTTGCTCCAGCTCCCTCCTAATCTCCCCACATCTCTGGCATAGCTCGTTTTTGTGTGTGAATGCCCTCGAGAGCTGCAGAATTGCAGCTGCTGGATGAAACACGGGGTGGAGAGAAACTGTTGTAGTGGAAAACTATGTCTTATGTAAACTGCCCAGGTATTTTGCCTTTGTCCTGGCTTGGGATCAGAGGCACCATACAAAGCAGTGTTGCACAGTGTGCTTTTGAGGGGCCTCAGGCCTGTGGTTTGGGGGTGCTGGTGGCTTGTGTCCAAGCTCTGGTGTCTGCCCAAAGCACTGTGTGCCACATGTTGAGCTTTTCCCCCCATCTGGGATCTGCTGGAGCCTCAGAAAGGGTTTTTTTTTTGCACCATTTATTCAGCAAATGAACCTTTCTGTGGCTTTACTGATGCAGCAGGTCCCTCTGTGCTCTCTGCCCCCCTCTTCCTGCTGCCCCCATGCTGGTACCTGGACCTGGTGCCACCAAATCCTCAGAAGCCTCTTGAGAGAAGTAGAGCTGTCCTGCCAGCTAGGAGCCCATGCTGCAGGGAGGGCTTTGGCTCTGTTGTGCTCAGGATTGGGAGTCATGGGAGGGTGCTGAGCCCTGTGGTCCCCTGGGAAGCCACCTGCAGGGCTGGAGCCCACCCACCACACTCCCTAACTCCCATCCAAGCTCCTAAACACTCATCAAGCTCCTTCCACAGGGGTGAGCCCCTTGACAGGCAGCGATGTGGCAATATTGACTTAACCTGAGTAAGGAGCTCTTGAGCGGGAGGGGACCATGCTTTCATGCAACCAGATTGCATTTTCCTGGCAAGCCCTTCTCTGGCGGGGATCCCGCACCCTGCCAAGTGCTCCCTGCTCCACCCTGCACTGGCCCCATTGCCACTGGCCACTCTTCTGCATGGGCCTGGTCATCCCACTGTCCCAAGCCCATCTGGACTCGGGAAGGCATTAGGGCTTGCTGGGCCAAGCCAGTATTGTGGCAGTGGTGTCCCCCTCCCTGCACACCCCAAAAGGCACTCTGGCCCCAGCATTTCCTGCAGCACTGAGCGGTTTTGGGGATCCATTGCAGCACAGGAGTCAGGCACAGGGGATACTCAGCCCCAGGGGCTTTTCCCAATGAAGAATTTAAGGATTTAGCCCTGCATGGGGTGGTAGGGTCATTAAAAAGAGGTAGAAATGCCTCCCAGAAGCCAAGACACGAGGTGGAACACAACAGTGGGGCCAAAACCTCATTTATTTCTGGGTGGGACTTCATGGCAGCCCTTGGATGGGCCAGTGCAAGCCCTTGCTCCTGCAGCCGGGGTTTGCCGGTGTCAGGCTGGGAAGGGAGCTCCTGCCTGCAGCCGGTGCAGGGCAGGAAAGCAGAGCACAGAACACCTCTGTGCTGCTGCTGCTTCCTCCTCAGCAGCTCCCACATGCACAGGAATGCAGCCGTGCTCGTTCCTAACTGGTCCTGTGCAGGGCGAAACCTCCCTCCGCTCCGTTTAAGGCTGGGTTTGCTCTGAAAGCAGCAGCTGGCCTGGCTGCTCCAGCCCCATCCCACAGCCTCTGCGAGCCTCCCCCCCACCCGCCAGCTTTCAGTGGGTCTTGTGGGGTGCTCAAAGGGTCAAACTTCATCCATTTGTGAGAAATAAATGGAATAAACAAGTGTGTCACTCCCAAGCGGAGCTGAAGGGCAGGGAAGCTCCTGCCCCAGCAAGGAAGTGCCTTTTGCTGCTGCACTTGCTGGTTTGAGCCCAAGTGCCAATAAGGGAGTTAAATATTGAACAAACACTAAGTGAAAGCCAGTGCTAGCAGCCAAGCAAAACAAACGCCGAGTGAGGCCAGTGCTCTGACTCATTTGGCATGAAAACACTGCATGGAATAGATTAAATTTGGCTCTTCCCCATCCTCCTGGTACAGAACAGAGCAGAGGGACCGTGAGAGAGGTACCGAGCACATGTACCAGCACTGGTGGCGTCAGGGCTTTTAAAGATCGTGATGCTATTTTAAGGTCTGAGGTGGCAGCAGGTCCCTATTCCCCTGTCTCAGGAGATGGAGAGGGATGGGTTGTCCTCAGGGTGGACACGAGGGTTCCCCTCTGCCTCCTGTGCTGCATGGTGAGCCCCATGCAGCCCCTAACCACTACAGTGGTCCTGATGCCCACAGTCACCCATAGCTGAGGTCCTGGCCAGGATGCCCCGGGCAGGGTCCACCCTGGCAAAAGCTGTTGGGATGGAGAAAAAGGTCAGGGCTCCACGGCAGGCTTTGGACCATGATGCAAAAGCTGGGAATTTCTGGGGTGTAACATTTGCATCTGTGGAAGTATGCAGATGGAGCTCGCCCAGGGGCAGCTGCCGCCGGTGGGTGAGGGAGTTAATGCTCTGCTTCCACCAGCACGGAAGGAAGTACTCGGAGGAAAGGGCAAGGCAGAGCCTCGCTCCCAGCACATCTCTATGATCCACCCCACAAGCCTGGCTCGAGGGATGCTCTGATCCCCCATGGCTGTGGGCAAGAGGGGGGGACACATCCGTGAGATGTCCCGTGGGCTCCTGTCCTCTGTGAGGAGAGAGGTGGAAGTGATGCTTCAAGGCACAGTGTGCCTCGGCAGAGCTGGACCACTGGCACCAGGGCAGGACCAGGATGGCCTCAGTGTCCCCAAGGCCTTTGGGTGCCGTCACCTCGCAGCACCCAGGGCCCAAAGGCACTGACACCACCTTTGACAATCCTGACCGGTGAGACTGGGAGCGGCTGGGCCAGCGCCCAGCGGTTTCGGCAAGCCCGGCTGCCCGCCCTCTCCCGGCGCGCAGCTTGCCCCGGGGCTCCCACCCGGCACCACCCGCAAGGGGTTGAGACAGCGCTGGGGAGCGGGGGGCTGTCCCCGCACCAGTATGAGCCCCGATGGTGCCCCATGGATGGGCTCCTGGCCAGGGATGCGTGTCAGAGGCGTGGGGCAGGGCGTGAAGCGCAGCTGCGCCCCTAAAGGTGCGCAGGGATGAAGCCCCACTGGTGACGGCTGTGCCGGGCGGGGAGAGGGCTGTGCCTCCTCAGGGGACCTGTCATCGGGCTGCGAGGTGACACAGTCACTCGGAAAGGATGCAGAGCGGGATCAGCCTTAATTCACCCCTTCACTGGTGCGTGGTGCCTCTGGGCTGTCACCCAGGGCGCATCCTCCCCACACCCCTGCCCTGGGTTTGTCCCAGCCTCCTCCCTCTTCTTCATCACAGCATGGGCTGGGGCAGCTGCGCTGGCCCCAAGGACTGAGGTTCCCCTACTTGTCTCCCGTGGGTGCCCTGGCTGGAGATGCCACTGGCCACCACCGAGTCCCCAGAGACCCACTGTGCTCACTGCCTGCAGGACAGTGTGGCTCAGAAGGGCAGCAGTGACCAGACAGACAGACTGCCACCATCTCCACCTTTGGTGTTTTCCCCTGTTAGTCCCAGGTTACCTGGAGCTGAGGGAAATGCTGAGCATAGGACCTGGGCCCTGGTGGGGCTGGTGGCTTTCCTGAGACACTCGGATCCCTTGGACTCACCAATATCCAGGTTCCACCTGCAGGATGGTGTCTGATGGGGACAGGGGGACGTAAAGCACTGCATGCAGCAGGTTGATGCTTGTTTGTGTCCTTTCCATCACTCTGAATTGGGGACCTGCCTGCCCATGCTGCTGTCTGTCCATCCCACCCACAGCTGGATACAGGGAAGCAGGATGTGACCTCCCTGCTCCAGGATAATGTACACAGTGAGCCCCCACCTTCAGTTTCCATCTACTCAGCAGAGCTCGCTCCCAGGGCTTTCTGAACAGCCTAAAGGATCACTTGGATGCTGGGGTATGGCCAGACAACCTCAAACCGGGAGTGGGGAAAAACTCATGTGAGAATTGTGCCCCAAATGATATCAGGAACTGGAAATGCTGAAGCCTGCTGGCAGCGCCCAGGAGGAGCACGATGCTGCAGCCTGGGCTTAGTGCAGGTCAGCAGCACCTGCAATTGGGTTTAAATACTTTATGGAGGCAGGTTAACCATCGATGATAACCACCCTGAATGGCGATACCCACCATTAGCCACCACTGAAAGTGCAGGGCGAGGGGGGACCCGCTGGCAGGAGGGTAAAGGGGTTACCCTGCTGAAATCAACACTTGTTTCATTAAACCATGTGTCTGCACGCTGATGATGGGTGCCACGGGGGTCCCTCAGCCCAGGCACTCACTGTGCCATGTCCCAAGCTGTTGGAGCCATGGGCTGGGGTGAGCCTCACTGCAGCATTCCCAGGCACCAGCACAGCCACCCCGAGCCTTGCTGGTGCCTCACAACTGGAGACATCGGCGGTGCTGAGCTGGGGGGAGCCGGGAGAGGGGCGATCACATGCTCACCTCCTGGGATTAGATGTAGTTGGCTGCAGCAGGGAGCTGTGCTGGGAGAGGTGCCCGGAGCCACTGGCACCCTGAGCCCATGGCCCCGGGCAGCAGGACCCAGCCACAGCAGCCCTAAAGGCTCAGTGGGGAGGGTGGCCCTAGATGATGTCCTACCGCCAACCTCCTGGCCATGACCTGGAGCACTTTGATGGGCTTTCTCTCATCTACTGGTAAGCAGGGCAAGATGCGGCTGTGCCAGGAATGGGCATCACGCAGTGTCTTGGACACCAGCTCAGGAAGCAGCATTAGGAAGGATGCGTTCTGTGACCCTGTGGCTTTTTGTGGGGGTTAATTCATTTTTGAGAGGGTCTCGTGGGGGTCCTGGAGCACCCATATCCAAGCTCCACTGCATGGATGAGGCTGGTTTCAACCAGGGGTGAGGAAGAGGATTCATTTTGCAGGCAGCAGCTGGGGAAGCACTCAGTCCGGGTGCTCTCGCTTCTGTTGCAGTACTTTCCCATCTGAAAACACCCGCCTCTTCAAAGGGACCGTGTCCACCCAGTGCCTGGGGACGGGTGTGTGTGGAATGGGGACCCCCATGTGGATGCAGGAAAGGCGGAGGGGACAGGAGGTGAAGGTGGGTGCTGGGCAGCTGCAGATGTCTATGTAGGGCAGAGAGAGCCAGCGGGAGTGCAGCTGCACCGGGGACAGGGTTCAGAGCGTGAGGCTTTAGCCGATTAACTGGGGGTCAGTGGGCCGGATCCAGAGCTGGTGGGGGCCCGGCGGGCTCTCAGGGCCACCCTGCAGTTTGACAGAGGCTTTCTTAGGCTGGTTGAGCCTGTGCATCCCCACTGGGGATCGAGACCCCGCAGTCACCGCGGACCATGGATGCTGCTGGGGCGCAGTCTGCCTCCTGCTGAAGTAGGTCATTGCAGTGTGGGCTGTGGGCGTTGTGGGGTGGCAGCACCCCATGGGGGTGCAGGCGGGCTGGTGAGGGCAGTGCCCCAGGGTGACAGCTATCTTCACCCCAGAGCTTGGTTTGGGGTGCTGCGCCCATGCTTCGCTGCTGCTTTTGTGCACAGAAAGGGCAGAACCTTGCCGGTCAGAAGGAGGTAGTGCAGGGCAGGAGTGACCTTGTGGGGTGAGTTTTGGGGAGCATTGCAAGGCTGGTGCCTGGTGCCACTGGTGATGCTGATGTTGTGGGGCTGTGGTGTGTGTATGGGGCAGGTAGAGCTATACCTCAGCCTGGCAGCATCAACGGGATCCTGGCTGCATCCCTGGCTCCATGGGGCTGCTGAGCCCCTCTTCCCTGCAAGGCAAAAATGCTCCTTGGCAGCCTGCTCATGTGCCAGGGTTTGGAGTCAAAACCTGCCCCAGCTTTGTCCTCTGGGTTGTGCTTTGTGTGGTTGAAGAGTCCTGGTCAAGGGGTGGCTGACTTTGTGCCCGGGGACTGTTCCTGCGTGTGACAGGTGCCAGATGTGCTACCGGTGTCCGTCTGTCTGGTGGCTCCTCTGGGATGTGATGGAGGGTGGCGAGCAGATGGTGGGGAGGTAACACCTCCTGGTGCTCCGGCAGCATGACCCCGTTCTGCCGCTGAGTAAAAGGTTCATTCTGGAGTTTGAAATAGGACTTTAACAAAACACTGTGAGCTGCCGGTGGGACCTCACCTGGGCCATCACCAGAGCTTGGGATGGGGTTGCCATGGCTGGACCAGCGGCTCGTCCATCCCGTGGTCCTGGTTTCTCTTGGTGGTGATGCTGGTGTGACCCAACGGGGCTTTGCTCCTCTGGGTGAGGCTGCAGGAGGCTGTTTGTAGGTCTTGCAAAGGTGGCTTTTGTACAAGAGCTTTGCCAGACCGAGTGGCAAACAAACCAGCCCCAGAGGTGTCCACTGATGCCGGGCAGGTCCTGTGGCTGGACCGCACTGTGCGTGCCCCAGGCGCAGGAGTGAGAAGATGGCAGTGGGGCTGCACTGGGCATGGCCAGTGGGCAGGACTCTGCATTGCTATTGCTGCTGTGTTTATGGTATCTGCAGGGTCTGGGTTTGAGCACGGGGATGTTCCAGCTCAAGGACAAGGCAAAGTTCTTCCCAAGCCTTTGCTGCGCTCCCGGCTCAGTGGCTCATTCTGGAATCTTTCCTCAAACACACTGTTTTGCCATCTTCCTGTACCCAGCTGGTTTCCTCCCTTTTTCTTTCCATCCCCTTTCTTGTGGATTCCCTTGGGTGAGTTTCCTGCCGTTGTTCTCATGTTTTCCCCTGTTAATCTGGTGACCAGTGCAGCAAAGCCGGGTCCACAGCCCCCACCAGCGACTGTCCCCTGTTAATAAGTTTATGACCAGTCCAATCCCACAGCCCAGGGGATTTAGACAGGCAGAGAGGTTTATAATCCCCTTAACCCTTCACAGGAGCTCACACCCAATCCAGGGCCACAGCATGAGCCCCAAGCAGAGCAGCAGATCACCTACCTCAGTGGAGGGCGAGGAGGAGGGAGGAAGGTTTTGCCATGTGTGAGATGCCACCATGCCTTGGTCCCCTGGGATCCCTCCAGAGGAAGGGGATGAAGGAGCACCAAGGTCTGTATGGCCATGGGGAGGAAGGAGATGCCTGTAGGGTATGGGGACATTAATATGTGACTGCTGCCAGCCCAGCAGCTCTGTTCATGGGGATGAGGTTTCACCATGAGCAGTGCCACTGGGAAGAGGCAGGACCCCAGCCTTATTGGAGCGGTGAACTCCCCAGGATTGGTAAGGTTTGTCTGGACACAGTCGTGCTTTGCCTAGAAAGGTTGGGCCAGTTGATCCTTGGGGTCCCTTCCAACCTCATGAGCTACGATGCTATGGTTGTTTTTCCCTCTTCTGTTCAGACTTGTCTGTGACCGTCCCTGATCATATGAGCTCATCTGAAGCAACTCCACGGGTAACATTAATGAAGCTGATGTGGACTGCACCATGGCTGTGGACAGCAGGCAGCTCATTCCCAGCTCCACAGCAGCAGATTGATTTAGTTTGAATTATTACCAACGCTTTGCAGCTGATCCCGTAAGCAGCACTGTTGCTTTTTCTGTTTTCTAATCAGATGTAAATGCCTCTTCAGCCTACGCTGATTTGAGTTTGTCACGAAACAAATGTTGGATCATTCTTGAGCAAGTGCCTGGTGCTGCCCGGGCAGCACTCTCCTCCCACCGCAGCTCCTGGTGGTGGGATGCAGGCAGAGACCACAATGCAGTGTCCCACCGAGGGCTGCACCCTCCTGCCTCACAGCTTACTGTTGCTTCCCGGAGCAGACACAGTCAGACACACCTCACTGCAGTGCAGGATGTCTTCCCACCTCTAATTCCCACCCACTCAGGCCTGCTCAGCCCCTATTCCTCTGCTAAGCCATGAGCAGAGGCTCTCTGCGGGCTCTGGGATGCTGCTGTCAGCACAGTGTGCCCATCCCCGGCTCTAGCATCCTTGTGCTGCTGCTTTGCTGAGCTCACAGTCCTGCCTGGAGCCACCAGCAATCTGGGGTGATCTATGTTTCCATAAACCACCTGATTCAGTCATGGGATGCTGGTGGGACCTGGCCAGGCTGGGCATCCACATGGGGACCAGCCATACACAGTCTCCACTTCTCTCCTCATGCTAACCAACGTGCCTGTCCTTGTGGTTGGGTTTCCTCTCTTTCTGTAGCTACTTTTCACTGTAAACCTCACAATTCCCCATCCTGAAACCAGTACCACTGCAGTGAGAGCCTGCCTGTGAGGAGCCAGCCCTGATTTATGGGGACAACCACTTGTGGCTCCTCCAGCTGCAAGTGTGATTCAGTTCACCAACTCTGGTGCTCATGCTGGTCTTTCCCAAGGAGGGAAGGAATTAGACAAGGCAGATCAAGGGAGAAATGTAGAAGAGCCTTTTACCCACAGACAGGCTAAATGCTGCTTTCCCAGAGTATCCTTTGACCGACATGTAGAGGAGAGGTGGATATAACAGGTTAGATCTTAGGCAGAAGTTCTTCCCTGTGAGGGTGCTGAGGCACTGGCACAGGTTGCCCAGAGAAGCTGTGTCTGCCCCATCCCTGTCAGTGTTCAAGGCCAGGTTGGATGGGGCTTGGAGCAACCTGGTCTAGTGGAAGGTGTTTGGAGGGCTCCTCCAGTTCCAACTCTGCGGCAGGGAGTTGGAACTGGAGAAGACCTAAGGTCCCTTCCAACACAAGCCGTCCTACACGTCATGATTTTATGATAATAACATAGCAGAGAATTACATCTGCTTGTGATTTCCTGTTCGATAGAGAGGAAAATCTCATCAATTTTGTTGCATCCCTACCTAAACTACTACTTTGTATTTCTGATCCTAATGGTGCTTTCTAAAGCAAGAAGGTGGGAATCTCCTGCCCTGGGTGCTGAAGGGGAGGGAGCCTCAAGGCAGCTGCCCCTCAGCTGGAGGTAGAGGAAGATTTGTCACTGTATTTAGAAGGAAATCCAAATTTAAAATGTGCTGCCAGAGAAGCAAAAAGAGCACATCCTTCCCATGGAGTCTGCAAACCTTCACAAAGAGCTTGGAAACTAGCATCATGTAAGTGCAGGTCACTTCAAAGCCTGGAAGCTGGATATGCTGTGTGTCCCTGGGCTAGCAGCCCTGCTCTCTCTCAGCACTGTATGTGGGGCCTCTCCAACTGGGGAAGTGGTGGAGTTGTCTTCCTGGCGGTTCCACCACGAAAGCTGCATCTGCTTTGATATACTGGAGACATTTCTCTCATTCTAGTTTCAGGCAAGGTGGCTTCTCCACCAGCTGCAGGAGTTCCACGGGCTGTGGCTTGGGCTGCACATGCCTTCCAGATCTCTGCCATCAGTCAGTGTTAAGATGCATGAAAATATTAGTTCCTGGATTTCAGTCTCAATGTTGGGGCTGGAATAGTTGAGGAGATTGACGGCTCTATGTCTTTGCTTGTGTGACCTGGAGAAGACCCTGCCTGCCAGAGAGGCTGCAAGAGCCCCCAGTTTTAACTGAAAGTGCATGTCACAAGAGACAAGCCTTGAGCAATGCCTTCCCATGCAGTTTTGCATTTTCTGTTGAACATCTCTCTGCCCTCATGTTGACCATTGATGCTCCAAATGACATTAAACCCATGAGCTCTGCATCTTGTGGGCCAGCTGTTCCCAGAGCTTAGTCTCTATAGGAAGGGCAGGGGGACTCTTGAATGAGGAATAAAAGTAACTGTACTTGGTTATGCTTCTTTCAGGCATTCTCTTCCCCTGTTTTCTTTCTGAACCCCAAATACAGAACTTCCAGCCTGGTTGATTCCATGAGTCAATATTGCCACCATCTTCTCCACCTGCTTGCTCTTGGTTGTGGCCAGTTTTATGGTGTTGGAGAAGGCACGATGCCCTGGAGAAGGCAGTGGGGTGGTGTGTAGGGCACGGGCACACTCTGTAATCCACTCCCTTTCTCTGCCTCTCCCCAGCACTCCCAGTTTCTCCCTCCCCCATCCTCATCTCTTAGGAAAACGTGGGGTTTATTTTGCTGGTGGCGTTTTTTTACCTTATGGTCCTGCACTGAGACTTACTTTGATTCCCCTAATAGCTTCACCCACCCTCGCTTATACACGCTAGTGTTAAAGGTAACTGAGAGAGTTTCACCCAACTGTTTAGATTAACAATTCTTTTTCAAGGAAAGAAAAAACTTTGTACTTACAACGTTGGGTTTGGTTTTTTCTCAATGAGTTTAATGAGTTTTCAAATTCATTTTCTAGCAGACGTCTAAAAAGCAACCATCCAAGTTGAGCATGTGTTTGTGTGCTGTCAAGCCCTGTTGTGTAATTTGTACTTCTCATGCTCCTTCCATTCACCCATTTATTTCAAAATGTGAAGTCCTGTCAGTGGTGCCCTCTGGTAAGGAAAGTCTAGGTTTTCCAGCTGGATTTACTCGAAGTTGCTCAGCTAGGTCACAGCCTGACCATGTGGTGCATCCCCTTTGCCATGTTGAAGGTTTGCCTTCAACATGGGTTTTACAGAGCAGGACTGGAACCCTTGGGCAGGGTCTATGCAGCCTGTAAATCCTTCCTGAATGTGGAAGTTCTCAGTTTAAAACACTGAAAACTTCAGAAACTATTTTGCTGCAGCTTTCTTTTAACAAGACAGACAGATGTGGATCAGCAGGAGCAACATCGACATCTGATGCTTCTGCCAGGGTCAATCTGTGCTTTTGAGTGATGGATCTGAGAGTCTGGAGATAAATCTGGAAGCTGAGTTCTGCTCCTCTGCCCTGATGACCTCTTTCATTCAACTTTCATTTACTTCGCAAGATTGGACTATCACGATCTTATGAACTGATCATGACAGGACAAGGGGGAATGGCTTTAACCTGACAGAGGGGAGACTGAGATGAGCTCTTAGGCAGAAGTTCTTCCCTGTGAGGGTGCTGAGGCACTGGCACAGGTTGCCCAGAGAAGCTGTGGCTGCCCCATCCCTGGCAGTGTTCAAAGCCAGGTTGAACAGAGCTTGGAGCAACCTGGTCTAGTGGAAGGTGTCCCTGTCTGTGGCAGGGGGTTGGAACTGGATGGGCTTTAAGGTCCCTTCCAACACAAACTGTTCTATGATTCTATATGATATCATGTATATGATATGATGGAGTTAAGGCCAAGAGCTTACTATGACCTTGGCTGTCCCCCTGAGCTTGTAGGGATGCCAGACCTGTGTCCTCCCACTGCCTGCAGCTCCTGACAATTTCTTTCCATTTCACACCATGCCCATCAAGACCACAGCCTTGCTGCTTCCAAACCCTGAGGGGGCTTGTTCTAGGTGTGTGCCTGCTCATGGACAGCCTTGGATAATCTGGTTTCATCCCTCCATCCTCACGTCCACAAAACAGGGCTCATGGGCTCATGCTCCTTCTCCTGCTGGGTGACATGCATCAAGGCAGGATGGAAGAGGCTGTTTAAATGAAAATCATACTTCTGACCTCCCAACAGATAGTGGAACAGCTGAACTTGCTTTGTATTAAGAAGGAAATGCTGTGGGTTGGAAAAGATGCTAAAAGAAAAGAAAAAAAAAAACAACAAAACCACCCTAAACCCATAAATGCTACAGTCTGTTATTACTTCCAAAGCTTTGTGACAGATTTGAAGCCTTTAGAGATGGTGAGCACACATGACCTGCACCGAACACTGCCTTTCATCCCTGGAGGGGCTGTTCCCAAAGATACACAATGAGATTCATCCAAATTATTATCCTGTTGTCTTAATGATGAGCACGACAGTGCTGCTGGGGGCTGGCAGAGCTCCCACCCTGCTGCTTTGTGAAGGCGCTTGCGATGGGCAGTGTTGGCTTTGGCTTGCGTAAGCTTTAATCTAAAGTTGGAGATGTTTTTAGCTGATCTGTGTTAATGTTGGGTGGAATTAACATGCATATGGGGAGACCACGTGACCCCCTCTGGCCTTCCCCCGCCCTTCTATTTTTTTGTTGTTGGTTTTGGGGTTTTTTTTTTGTCATCGCTTGAACGGATTCCTGCCAAATCGGAGTGGCAGGAGCTGGGCAGAGCTGGGCTGCTGCTGCCAGCAAGATGCCCGCCGTCTCTGTCCTTTACAAAGGAGTCATCATCATCAGCAGGTAATCTTCCTGCAGCTGGGGTAAGGACTGGAGAGGGGGCATGGGACAGTGCTGGGGTTGTGGTGGCCACCTCTAGCCAAGGGTCGTCTGCTGTGGCTTCTCCAGGACCAGGCTGCAGTGGCAGAGGACTCCTGCGCACAGCAGAAAGAGACAAAGATCTCATCACTAGCGCCTGTTACTGGGTTTCTTGCACCTCTAGATTAGCAAAGCTCGCTTCTGCTCTGCCATTCGGGCATTGCACAGGGATAAAAGTTGATCGTATCAAGCAGGCATCTGCTTTACCAAACCCTCCATCCTTATGTCGCGTTTCAGCCCTGTCCGAGCTATTTCTGTTCATTCGTAGTGGAGTTTTCTTGGTGGTTTACTCAAAATACTCTAAAAATCCTGGTAAATTGACGCAGTCTGGGCCCAGGGCTGCTCTGGCTTCCTGGGACACCTTCTAGTTCCACGGCACCAGATGCAGCCAGTTGTTTGTCCAGTCTTTTGAATATGTGAAGTCTTGCAAGAATATGGTGGTGGGTATTTTTAATGACATGAAAAAGCTTCCAGTCCAAACCTTAGAGAGTTGTTGCTGGCTTTGCAGAGCAGCTGGATATTTTGAGAGGTATTTTGGAAAGAGAACTTCTGAGATTTATTCCTCTCCTTCATCTGCTGGACTTAGAGGAGCCCGTTTGTGCCCCACAGCGTCGTCCCTCCTTAGCTGTCCATGTTTGGGATCTGATATTGATTAAGAAACTCTTTTCTCTCTTGTGAACCAAATCCTGGGAAGTGGAGTGGGTTTGGAGCTACTCATCCCTGGTTTCCTGCCTGGCTCTGGGTTTTTCACATCAAGGTCCACCTATCCTCATAGGATGTCCACCATGGGCCACCCAAGGAGAAGTGACGGTGGTCTGGGTTTGGAGTCTGGTGTCACCTTGCCAGAGGAATGTTTAGGGGGTGGTTTGGGTGTGAGATGCTTTTCCACCCACTCTGGTGCACAATGAGAAGCTCTCACCTCAACCTGGCAAGGCAGGGACCTGAAGCAGCTCAGCAGATCTGCCATCCCCCTTTTCCAACCCCCCTGCCAGAGGGATGGAGGCTGCCCACAGATCATGCCTTGCTGTCTTCATTACAGGCTGTCTGTATTTGTGAAACTGGTTTATTCCTGGAACATTGGTCCGAGCTCTGATCTCATTTCCTGGGAGCTGGACAGCTGTCCAGCCCTGTTAATCTGGGGTAATGAATCACAGACAGGTCCATCAGATTTGCTGGGTGGGGAGATGATGTCCAGCCCTGGACATCATCTTCAGGGGTGGGTGAGAAAGGGTTGATTTTTGCCAGTGTGGGCTTCATATGCAGCAGCGTGTCCCTGAACCTGTGTGTCTACATCGTTCCATGGGCAACCTCTGTGTGTGTTGCTTGGTCACCTGGGCGTCTGTTTGCTTTGGCCTGTGAAAGAAAGATGCTCCTCTTCTTTCTCCCAGGACACTCATGGGACCATACGGGATGGATCGAATCGTGCATTGCTTTGATTTCTACGACTGTGCCAACGGGCTGGGTGAGTTCTGAGGGGTGTCAGGGTGGGCTGGGGCAGCTTCAGCATCCCTCCATCCCCAACACCTCTGTCCTGATGTGCCTCCCTGTGAGAAATCTGATCTCACAGGAATACTGGTCCTTGTGCCTGCCTCTGTCAAGGATCTGCTGGCACCTTTTGCAGCTGGGAGGTTAAAATAAGGTCAAAATCCTGACTAATTCCCTGCGGATGGTGAGCAGCTGCAGTGCGGAGAGCTGTGCAGGAGCCCAGGGCCAGAGCCCCTCCCTGAGCAGGATGGGGGGAGGCTTGTCAGAATGTTCTGAATTTATTACATTAAAATTTGCAATTAAATTAATAATAAAAGGTAAATACAAAGCCAAGTCCTTCCCAGCTGCCTGCCTCTGCCCTGCTGGGAAGCCACCCCAATGGGTGACACAGAGCGTTGCAGCTCTCCTTGGGCACTGGGCTGTGTGAGCTGGTTTGGGAAAGCTTGGCCCATGGGTTAGAGTATGAGCACTGAACGAGTCAGATGTTCTTCCATGGAGCTCTGAACATCAAAGCATGGGAGAGAAAGGAAAAGAGAAAGTAATATCCGTAAGAATGTGAGAGTCACAGGTTCATGAAACTCAGCCCAAAAGGAGCCAGCATAACCTCTCCTCTGACCTCTGTGTATCCAGCTGCTCTTCCATGGACTTGATAAAAACCTGTGATCCAGCATCAGGATTTCTGGGGGTCCACCTCACAGCCTCTTCCATAAGTTTTAATTGTGAGTGCAGCCTGTCACCTTGGAAAGCAGTTGTGGGCCTCTTGATGGGGTCCCTGGGTGACCACTGAGGACCCCTCTTGGGAAGTCAAACTCACCAAAGAAACAAGTTCAGGTTTCCTGAGACCTGTGATTAGCTATAAACCCATTACTGGCTGTTTCCAGCTCTTGAGTAATGGGGCTTTCTGCATGGAGCAGATTGCTGACTCTTTCCCCGTCTTCTGTTTATGAGGTTCATGGGAGCTCAGTGAAATATGATATTTTCATCTCCAGAAGTTAATTTGGTCGAGTTGATGGGATTTTAGCTTTTGGGTTAGATTAGCTTGTTAGAGAGGAAACCCAGAAAGGCCTGACTGGGCTGGAATTGACCTCTGGAAGAAGCACACAGATGTTGCAGGTCACTGCAAGCCACTTTGCTGGGTCCAAATACTCTTTGTTTCCCCCAGGCTGTGTGTGAGGGTCTTTGCAGGGTCTTGCTGACCCTCTACAGGATCTTGTGATGTGCTGCAGGAAGGTGTGCTGCAGGAGTTTTCTAATGCCACCATCAGCTTTTTTCACCCTCTTGAAACTCCCAAGATAAATGATTCTCCTCCAGAAATCATCCCTCTGTGCTGAGGACCAGGTGGTGCTTGCAGGAGTCCCATGTCTGCCATAGGTGTAGCTGCTCAGAAAATGGCTTTTTTTTTTTGAGGAAAAAAGTGCCTCCATGAATTTCTTATGTTTGGATGTGGATGTTATTCCAGCAGAGTCTCTTTAGAGCAGCATCAGCCCGCTCAGTGCCAGCTTGGCAGGTCAGCGTTTGGCCCCGGGTCTGTTGCTCTGTGGCTTTAGGTGGCAACCCACATGTGAACCTCAGCAGAAGTTCAAAGGGGTTACCTGGGCAGCTCCTAAAACCTGAACTTTGAATTAAAGAATAGCCATCAAAGGGATGGCTGATTAAGAAGCATTTCTCAGAAACACTGAGATCCCATTATCTTGACCTTCATCTTCTTAGGACAGGGCAGCGAGTGATTCACCTCCAATCTGTCCCTTCCTTCAGACAGAAAAAGCTGGCCGGGGCTGCAAGATCAACAGAGGGATTAAAGGAAATGTAATTGAACATTGCTGGCTTAGGTCTGTGTCGGCAGCCGGGAGCACGGCATGGCAGCCGGTGGGATCAGGATGTGCTGGAGATGATTACAGTTGGGCCAAACAACTGGCTTAGCCAGGATACCCCTTGACCTGTGGCACAGGGAGCCAGGAGTGGGTGAAATTACAGTCTGAGAAGTTGAGAACTGTGACAATGGCGTTAGTAGGAGTGGGATTAGATGCACCAGATAAGCTCGAGGGTCTTGAAGGACTTTATAGGATCATTAAGAACATAAAGAAAATGCCATCTGAGGCACTCTAGCCTATATTCCCACCTGGAGTTTCCCCCTAAGCATTTGTTCTGCAAAACAGAAAATATTGGATTGGTGGGCATCAGCACCAGGACCTTTGCCAGAAAGGAAAGATTAAATAGAGGGATCCAAAATAGGCTAGATTATCTGGCCCTAAGTATGACTTAATAAGCATTATACCACGACTATGAGCCGTTATTTACCTAAACTGCATCCCAAATAGAAATTTAATTAAAGTATAAAATACTTCAATCAAATACTTTTTATAAAGTTCGTAAAATGCAAAGACTCCCAGGAATTCTGCCACCATAATCTTGGACAATTCCAGTTTGTTGCAAGCAGTCCAGGGCTGTCCCATGTCTTGATCTGAGCCCTGGCAAGAATAAGTCCTTCTTTCTCCTTTTTTTCCTCCTCTTCCTCCTTCCTGTCATGGTGAGGACTTCTCAGTGCATTCCTTTGGAGTCGAGCTGCTATCCACAGTGCCTCCATGGCTGGGAGGATGATGAGGGCAAGGCCTGGCGGCACTCGGATGGTCTTGGTTTGGGTTAAGAGTCAGGGTGGTTTTCCTCCCCCCATCAAAGTTGGAGTGTGTCTGGGAGCAATACTGTGAGTAATCGCCGATTTTAATAACAAGATCGGATTTTCTCCTGACATCGTTGGGGATAAAGGAGGATTTGTAGATACTTCAGCTATATTAAGGCATTATTACAATTGATTTGTGGACACAAAAGGGAAATGAGTCATTATTGAGTTGATACCTCGTCAGAGGAGCCTGTCACATGCAGGTCTCGTTTGCACTGCTGGGTGATGCTGCAGCTGCACCTCTTCTGAGATGCAGATTTTCATATCATTTGTCTAACGTGTTTTACCATTCCTGATTAATTCATGTGTCGGTGCGATGAAAGATGAAGGATGACTTCCTGACCTTGGCTTAAGCTGAACTTCCAGTGTCCTCCTTGTCCAGGAGAATCGACAAGGCTTTGCAGGACTCCTCATGTCAGGGATTTCCCAAAACCATCCCAAGTGTGAGACTGCTCCCCAGGGTCTCCCTCCCAGCAAAGCCCACTGGCAGCCACCACAGCCTGGTTGGAAGCTGAGGAGATTTCCATCTGAGCATCTTCAGTGATGAGGAGGTTTCACTTTCTCTTACCATCTCTTCCCTTCGTTGGTCCCATTCCTTGGAAGGTTTCACTTTCTCTTACCATCTCTTCCCTTCGTTGGTCCCATTCCTTGGAAGGTTTCACTTTCTCTTACCATCTC